>PVHP010003612.1:0-77151 GCA_004024765.1 Zapus hudsonius
ACTAAGTTAGGCTTTAAATTGCCTGCTAATCTCAGGGGACAGCTGTGGCCTGCCTGGGGTGTGGAGTGTTCAGGATTGCTAAGATTTATAGGGGCCCTCAGACTTTGCCTCAACTTCCTTATAAGGAGGAGACAGTCCCAGAAGCCTGCCAGACTCAGCAAAACCCTACATCCTCCATGCCCCTCAGCAGGGTCCCACATATAAATATGTACACATATTTACAAGTACAGAGACTAAAAGATTAAAGAGCATTTTTCTCACTAATATAAGTAACTATTGCATTTGAAATTTAATCTTCATTTCTTGCATTTCATTGGATTGTGTTTGCCTCCTCCATATTATCACGTTATTATAGTATTTTTTCTTTCATGAAACTAATAGTTACATTAACAAACTAGGTAAGCTATAAATTTAGTGCATATAGTTAACAATAGGGAATGTTTAATATATATTGAGGGATTATCCACCCAAATATACATAATCATTTCTGCTCTAAGACATGCTACTAGTGTCTTCTTAGAGCACTTTATATTTACAAATGCATGATTTACATTCGGATTCAAGAGGCACAGATCCACTAGGGAGCTGAGGCATTCATTGTGCCCTTTGGGTGGGCCAGCCTGAGCAGATGGCTTTCAGTCTGCATTAAAGGTCAATTAATCTGTGCCTTTGCCACATGACTTTGGGAAATAAATTTCAATTTCTGTCCTTCTAATAAGTGGTGTGCACATATTTCTGAATGTTCAAATTTAATTACAAAGTTGTTTCTAACTTCTCACAGAAAATCCTGGTGGTGAATTCTAAAGCCTAAGCAAAGTTTGTATTTGTAGCCTGAAGTTTGGCATTAATCAGTATCATGTTGCCCATAGACTGTCATTTATTCCTCCCTGTGTATGTGTATGTGTGTATGTGTGTGTTTAATGCAGTATGTGTTTCTGTGTGTGCATATGTGTGTGTGTGCAAATGCATGTACTCCATGCACCCAGGTGCAGACTGAGGAAGACATTGGGTGTTCTCTCTTTCTCTTCTGCTTTATTTCCTTGAGATAGGGTCTCTCGCCGAATCTGGAGCTCAAGTTTATCAGCTGGACTGGCTAACCAGTGATCCCCATCAATCCTACTTTCTCAGATCCCCACAGTGCTGGCATTAGGGATGTACATCTCAGGCCAGCTTTTTTGTTTTTTTAAACTGGAGACTCAGAAGATTTATTCATGTTGGCATGGACTCAAGGGAATAACTTCCAAAGTCTGAGTGCTGAGCTCTGAATAAGCAACCTACAGAAACAAAACAATAAGCAGTTAGCTGGGGGGGTGGGTTTGCATCTTAGAAGATGTCTTTATGAGGCATCTGACTGACTCAGGAAAGAATGCAGTGACACAGATGTACTGGCAGCTTTTACATGAGTGCTGGTGATTGAACTCAGAGGCTCATTCTTGTACAGCAAGCATTGTTACCCACTGAGTGACTTCCCCTGTGCCGATCTGTAATTGTGGCTTCGCATTTTACTTTATCACAAATCCTGACACATTTGTGAAACTGGTCTCCCAACCAAACAACAATTTCACTTAATTTTCTGAATCTCACCTGGAACTCTTTTTGGCCACAGGGCACTGTCCCACACATTGTAGTTTGAGTTGTCATTCTGGCACAAGGCTTTCTTTTACAGTTCTACTTAATAAAATCATCCCTTCTATATTCCTTTAGCTCTTGCTGTGCATTTCATTCATTTAATTTTTAATGTTTTAATGATATTAGTTTTTAATGCAACATTTTGTCTCCACATGTGGTATGTTAAAATTAGGTCTACTGCAATTCCTTTCATGGACAGGGAGGAAAGTAATTGTGCCTCAGCAAGCATGCTAATCTGGTTGTTTTTCTTATATAATGGAAAAAAATCAAGAGCAAGCCTGAGGTTTGGCCTTTTTCTTATTAGCTCTTATTCTTCTGGGGGTCTTATTAACCATTGAACCTTTAGACATATGTACCTGTCAGTATTTGGAGAGGTACCAGGAATTTATTTATTTTCTTTATGTATAGCTTATGATGCTTTCTTGCAAGTTAAGTTGGATACCTATGTGAACAGTTCATTACCACACTCAACTATCCCTTGAGTCTGGCTTAACTCTATTATCTGATTAGTATCATTCCTAATAACAAGTCCTAACTATGTGTCTTGGAGTGTGAAGACAGATGTTTAGTTATCGTAAATGATTTTTTCCATGCTGAAATCTTTTTGGTCTACTGTGTTATATAACTAAATTATGCCTCAAGAGTAAAGCTACTTCTAGTCCTAGGTTTGAACATCCAAGGGTTCCTACACCATTCGGAATTGGTTTTCTATATATTTCTTATTTTTTCATGAAGATTTTGTGCTTTTTCTCCTAGAGGAAGGTCATGCTGGAGTAGGTTGGAAGGAAGGAAGAGAGAAAGAAGAGGAAGAACTACAGAAAAAAAAATGTGAGGAGTCTGTGGTGAGCATTGATCATATTCTTTTCTCACCTGTTATGTCTTCATAGACTATTGGTGGAAACAAGTCGTGTGGACTTCAAACTGAGCCTTGTTTTGCTTAGTAATCTTATTGTTCTATACTAGGATTAAAATTTTAAAATTTTTATGAGATAGAGACAAAGGGAGAGACAAAGACAGAGACATAGAGAGAGTTGTAGATAGTAGGGGCACACTAGGGCCTCCTACCACTGCAAACGGACTCCAGACATATGCACCACTTTGTGCATGTAGAGTTATGTGTGGATTGGGTAATAAACCCAGTTTGTCAGGCACCTTCAACCGTGAGCCATATCTCTAGTCTGTATTTAAAACTTGAAAGTTAGAATCCAATATTTCAAAATTTAAAAAATACATAAAATTTGTTATATTTTCTTTGGAAAAACTTATCACCTTTAATAGGAATACTGTGTTTGGTCAAGGTTGTGGTTCTATTGTTAACAAAATCAATAATAATAATAATTCCCTGTTGCTCTATATAACAGAAATGGCTATGAGGCTCTTAGTTCTTAACTCTTTGCCCACAGACTCAGTCTATTAAACACAGCTCGAAGTCACTTTTGCTAGGACTGGACCTCAAGTGTCAGAAATAACAAGGTGTTTTTCTGTTGCACCAATGAATAATAATGCCCATTGAAAAACTATAAAAATACAACCTAAATGGCCATAAATGTTATAAAAGTCAATGTCATTAAGATACCAAATATATAGTTTTCCTCAACAATCATGAAAATATTTATTGAACAAAGGTTGATGATGTAATTTACCAAAAAGTTGAGTTAACTTTTACTTAGAGGAAGTAACATTCATTTTTAGCAATTCGGAAAGCCGTGTACTTAATAATTTAATCTCAAGTACACTTCAACACAATGGATTATTACTTTGTCATGCTTGATCCTAATAGAAATGTGCTGTAGAAAATATACTCCAAATTAATTGGTAATAATGTTTAAAACCAGAGAAGGACTTATAATACTGCATGTTAAATACACTGCAGAAATAGAGATTATCTATTTCCCATTGGCTTGATTTTATGTCATTCAATAGCAACATAAATGACTTTGGAGATTCTGTCTTTGAACCAGCGATCAATCCAGGATCCTTGAAATGCAATGTTTTAGTCAAGACTGCCAATGCAATTAGTCAATAGAGTTCCATTTCATGAAAAATATTAACTTGTATGAAGTCATTTCTTAACAGTAACATTGCATGGTCTATGCCAGTAGAAATCCTAAAACTTATGAAATCTTCCATGGGTAGTGTAGTAGTCATCTTTCTAGTTGCTGCGCAGAAAGAACCCAAACAAAAATAGCTTGTGGAGGAATGGGTTTATTTGGCTTATGGACTGGAGGGGAGACTCCATCCTGGCAGAGAAAATGATAGCATGAGCAGAGGGGTGGACATCACCTCTGCCACAGCACTGGGAACAGCAGTAGGAAGGTGTGCCAAACACTGGCAAGGGGAAGCTGGCTTATAACCCCCATAAGCCTGCCCCCGACAACACAGCTCCAGAGAGGTTGTAAAACCCAAAATTCCATCAGCTGAAGAGTGATCATTCAGGACACATTCATTTGTTTGTGGGGGACACCTGGATCAAACCTTGACAAGTAGAAAGAGTAAAAATCATCTCAACTTGATAATTTCTTTTTCTGAAATAATGAGAATTGAGAAATTTCTGAGGTATTAAACATTAAAACAATGAAACATTTAGTTTATTTGATTTTATCCTAGAAGCACTGATGTGAAGAAGGGGATGCCAAGCACTAACTATCCTGTTCACGTGACACCTGCTTACATCCTTTCGGTATCTCCTCTGACAAGTTAAAGTCCATTCCTGCGCAACCTCCCTTTGGTGATATGAAAACTCTCTGCCCTACGGCAACCTCTTTAATTTCCAAAGATTTCTGACTGCATGAAAACCTTGGTTTCTGTTAGAATGTGTTGCTTTGTGTTCCATCTTTTTCACCTAGAGATTATTTCTGAACAAATAGGATATTCTACAAAATGAGAGTTATTTCTATATAGTCTCCTTAAGCCAGTCGGATTAAATATCTGTAGTTTCCTACTACTCAAAAATTCGTGGTTTTGATTTCTTTAATTTGTCCATTCTTTCTCAGGTAGATTCTGATCTTACAATATTCCTCTTAAACTGTGATTTTTTTTTTTCAAAAATTCATTTAGATTCCAAGAGTCATATCAATTATTAGAGAAAATTAAGATTTTTTTTCTACTCTGAGTAGTATATTTTTTCTGTCCATTTACAAAATGTCATCATTTTCTGTCTTGTTTGATGATCTGAATTGTCAAATGGTTATGTTTCCTGTTAACTATAGCACTATATATTAATCCATTGATGGAAACCCATATTTATTCTAATCCACGCAGCCTCATGTGCATAAAATTTGCCCTTTTAAATCCAAGGAAAGTCCTTCATTTTATATATTCTTCTAAAATTTTTCTTCAATAAACATTTAAATTTAGATATTTAGTTTACAATTTATTCTTAAATATTATACCAACTCATTACTAGTGTTGTTCATTTGATATTGTTCACTAACATATTTTATTTCCTTTAAAACTTCATAACTCCATCGATATGCTATTATGAACATTTTGAACAAGCCAACAAAATGTAAGGAACTATAAAGATGTTTTTCATCCTTAAAAGCTACCTTTTGACATGTTGCAACTATGAACTTAGTCAGGGATGGGTGCATCCTCATCTCTGGCCATGATTCTTAATTGGTTAAAGACAATCAGTGCAAATTAGTTATCTACAGATCAGTGCTCTTTCAGGACAGACTGAGCAGAGTTAAAGAATATAAAGCTGAGAAAAAAGAATTTTCTTGCTCTGGATGGTAAAATGAACCATTGAGAGTTAGAATCGCTTTAGCTATGGTGTTACTATGAAGGACAGAAATTTGAGTATAAAGCAAAAATATCCAGCTCATGAAATGTCTTACACTTATTATTGCAGTTTGCTCTGCTAAGTCTAAGCTCTTATCATTCTCTGTGATGGTTCATATTGGTTGTCAATATGACAGGTCCTAGAATCACCTGTGAGGGAGAATGCAGAATAGGTTAGTTTCTGTGTGTGTCAGTAAGGGATTGTCTTCAGTTAATGAAATGGAGAAGTCCCGTGTGAGGGTTTCCATTTAATTGCACCATTTCATAAACTGCATTTCTGGACTATGAGAGAGGAAGAGAGTTGGCTGAGTGGCAGAAGCAGCGTTCATTTCTCTGTGCTTCCTTACTGTAGACTCAATATGACCAGTTGCCTCGGGCTCTTGCTTCTATGACTTCTTGGCCATTATGTGCTGTACAAGTTCTAAGCTGAAAGAAACCTTTCCTTCCTTAGACTGTTCTTTGCCAGGTATTTTTGTCCCAGCAACAAGTTAGATAACTTACACACTCTTAAATCTTTTTAGTTATATGAGAGAAGGGAAATCAATTTCATACTGGCATAATATGAAACATTAGAATCTTAACAGAAAAGTTTTGTATTTTATCTATATATGCCTTGTGTGAGTTGTCAAATGTTATTTCTCCAGTGATTCAGGAAAATAAATCTCTTCCATGTCACATTCTTACCATATTTATCTGTGGTAAGGAAGCAGAGAGTGAAATCAGGAATGTTGACTTTTGTGGTAAATGTAACAGGGATCTTTGCAGGTAAGAAGTATCTGAAGTAGGCAGCTAATACTGGCTTTAATATTATTTTATAAATAATAATCCGGGCATGGTGGTGCACGCCTATAATCCCAGCACTCGGGAGGCAGAGGCAGGAGGATCGCTGTGAGTTCAAGGCCACCCTGAGACTACATTGTGAATTCCAGGTCAGCCTGGACTAGAGCTAGACCCTACCTCGAAAAACCAAAAAAAAAAAAATTGTTCCCTCAGCAGTAAACATAAGTCTACACGTTCATCATAGTCCTAACAAAATAAATACTGTGATTATGCACTGAAGTTTTTTTTTAAAGACTCATCTCATTGTTGAAAGTAAATGTATTCTTAGGGTGCGAATATTAGTGTTCCAATAAGCATGTCATTATATTAAGGTGGTGGTGGTGGGAAGATGATCTTGATTCCATTGGGAATCTTAGGTTTTTATAACTTTATTGGGAAAATAGTTTTTCCTGTACTGCTAACATTTCTTTTTGATAAACAGTATTTTTCTGAAAGAAAAAGCATGAAGGAGAAATTGGTGAGTATACAGTTCCTCAAATGACCAGCATTGTATTCGTGAATACTGTGTATCTGGCAATGAGCAGTAGGAAAGTTGTTCATTTTCCAATCTGAAGTTCTGAAGTAAAATACTTTCAAGAATTAAAAAAAAAAAGAACATGGCTTAACAGTTAAGGCACTTGCCTGTAAAACCTAAATGACCCTAGTTCATTTTCCCAGTACCCCGTGAAGCCGGATGCACAAATTGGCACATGAACCTAAAGTTTATAGTAGCAAGAAGGGGGGCCCTGGTGGGCCCATTCTACTCTGATTCTCTCCCGATCTCTCTCTACTTGCAAATAAATAAAAATAATTTCTTTTTAAAAGAATGCTGACTTTTAACTTCTTTGGATTGGTTTAAGTAAAATATATTCTATTCATAATCCATTAAAATTAATTACACAGCATAAAGTTAAATGTCAGGGAGTCTTGGAGTTGTGCTAGAATATTGGAATATTTTGTGAACATTGATAGCATTTTCAGCCCTATATTTTCCCTTTAAAAACAGTTTTTACAAAGGATTGAAGGATACATGCGTCTTGTCTGTATCCACTCGCAACCATCCTATAGGCAAGGGTTTACTAATAGTGTGGCTGTGGCCTTAGACCAGACACACAAATTTTAACAATAAATTGTTTCAAGGCACAATCTTCCCCTCTCATTTTGGAAATCAGTATTAAATGCTTCTATCTCTGGATTCCTAGGCTCATCTTCTATTTTCCCCAGGGGCTGGAAGATAAGGAATTTCCATTTGTGTAGTTCACTATCTCATCTTCAGGCTTTTACCATTCTCTGCTATGCAATCTTCTGAGGCCTGGAGTCTTGAAATCATTTAGAGAAGCAAAATGCTATCTTATCATTTCTTTACATATCTTGAGGTTCAATTGCTTTTACCAATATTTATTCCATCCTCTTCAGGCTAAAAATTATTTTCCTAGTCACAGAATATGAAAGTAACATGGAATTTTCACATTGCCATTTTGTGTAACTTGTTCAATTTATAAAATCTTGCCCAGATCTAGTACAGGTAAACCTTTTGTTCTTGCTCTGAATATCATTATAACTAAAAACGTTCTGTATTCCTTGCTATAGATTCTCCACAAATCTCAAATCATTTTTTTTTCTGGACTATCCACATAAGCTCATGCTTCACATTTTTATTTTTTCTTTGTGATAGATCTCTCCCTACCATTTTTAAACACATTAATTTAAAAGTTATAACCACCAAAGAGGAATTATCAGATTCCTTCCATAATGAAATTTTTTGCCATTTCCTGGGTAAGTTCAATTTCACTTTAGTTCTAAATTCTCAAAATTTTCATATTTATCAAAATCGATAAAGTCTGAAGCCACACAGCAATTTATATCTTTCACTTAAATTCTGTGATATTGTTCTAGCTTTTCTCCACTGTTCATCATGATCTCAACATGTTTGGAATATCTCTGATGCTCAAAAGATATTTTTAAGAACTTCATTTGAATTGTTTTTCCCTGGGAATTGTATGAATTCTGGAATTCTTTCTCTCAGGGTACACTCCATGAGTCTTTAGAATGGTTGATGGCTTAGTCTAAATGTTATATTTTTCGTAATGAGACTTTAAAATCTGTTACTTTGAAGCTTCTTATAAGCTTTTTCAGGAAGATTAAAATTGAAACTGAACGGAAACTACTAAACTCTTTTTCATGAATAACTTTTGATTGGAGTCAAGGTTGTGTATTTAATACACATACAAAATAATTTCCATTTTATAGGTCATTTAATTTCATATTCTTACCAACTGATATACAAAAAGCTCTGTGCATCACATCACTGTTATTAAGGATAAAGTCCTTAAATATTTTTTTAAATATATTTCACTAAGATTTTATAAAAGAAGATAGTTTCTACTCAATGTTCAGTGACTTTTACAAAGTTTGACTCAGTCTCAGTATTACTTAAATCCTTTATGCCTACATCAGAACAAAGGGACAAGAAGCAATAAGTCTGAGTCAATAGAGTTGATACTAGATCATTAAAAGAAGACATCCATAAAACACAGCCAGATAACTATAATTTTATTTTTATCTTGAAGAATTTTAGGTTTCTAGACCAGAGTTTCTTTTGTCTACTTACACATCTTTACAAAACATACGTTGTTTGAATACTGCTGGGAATGGGGAATTTTTTTAAGTTAATTTCAAGTCAGTCAAGGCCCTTCCCTTTATTATTTGCCTAAATGACTGGTTTCTTGAACTTCAGGTCCTTCTCCATGGCTTATAGAATTCTTTAAATAAGAAAAAAAAAAGAAAATCTGTCTAACATTTGGGCTAAAACCCTGAATAGATATTTCTCCAGAGAACAGACACAGTAGTGAACAGGCATATGAGAAAGTGGATGCCATAACTGATTATCAGGGAAGTGAAAATCAAATCATGATGACATATCGCCTTATATCTGTCACCTATATCTCAAAAATGCAAACGATACTGTAACTATGTAAAACAGCAGAAAGGATCCTCAACAAACTTAACAATAAACTACCTTCTGACCCAACTGTCTCATTCTACATATTTATCTAAGAGAAATGAAATTGAGCTGTATCAAAATAAAGATATCATATGTGACCAACAAATCACTGAACACTTGCCCCGTTATTCAAGAAACAAAAATGATGTAAATATTTATTGCCAGATGAATAAATAAAATATGCAGTATAGATACAGCTTGATGATATTCAGCCTAAATAAGGAGGTTTTGCAATGAGCTACAACATCGATGAACTTGGATGACAGCATACTGAAAGAAGTCAGTTTCAAACAGAAAAACAAACAAAACAACCCCACTCAAAAAGAAGCACTGAATGGTTTTACTTATATACAGTACCTAAAACACTGAAATCATAGTTATCCAGAATTTGGGGTTCAGGAGGTGGTCTCCTAAATTTGTGAACCCAATTTTGGATCCTTATCCTAAGAATTGATAAAACAGACTTGAGAAAAAACAACATAAATTATTGTGTTTATTTATAGAGAATTCATAATTTGTGAGGTTTATTTAGGGGGAATTAATATCTCTGAAAAAGCTGGAGCATTCCACACACACATGTGGGAGGAAGATGGGACATAGAAGCCCTTCAAATAACAGACCAGAGAGGAGTGAGAAACAATGACAGACTCAGACATCAAAGAGAAATCTTACATTTAATCCAAGTATGAATGTACTCCCAAAGAATGACACAGATAGAAGGCAAGAAGAAAAATACTCAATCCAGGATAAATACTATCTTCTCTCTAGCCAGGCTGGTCCCAGACACGTTGTGAAAGACAGACAGACTCTGATGGATGTTCAGGCCAGGTCACAGGGCAAAAGAAAGAGCAAGCACCAAAGCAGAGTCCAGATAATTCATATGAGAAACAGGTAGTGAAGAGAGTTACATTCATGGTTACTCTAAGTTTAGAAAAATTACACAAGTAGCAGACCCAAAGTTTAGAGGAAACACACAAGCGGTAAACTCAGGTACTAGAGAAAAATCGTGCATGTAATTAAAGTGAAAAGTTACCCCAAAGTATAAGGCAGGTAGAAGGCAAGCAGAAACTACCCACGCCAGGTAGAGGAGAGCCAGACTTACATGCTTCCAGAGAGAGAGATCACAGGCCAGAGAAAAAGGTAGTGGTTGGGTCATGTGGGTAACCTCCTTTCTAGGGATCAGGCATCCAATGAGGGTGAGCCTCATCATCAGGCTCAGGTGTGTAAACAGAGACCTGATTGGTTAGGAATAAAGAGGCTGACCCACAAAGCCGAGCTCTCATTGGTTCATGGACTCAGAGGACTGACACAGAGAGGATGAGCTGATGAAGGATGTTCCTGCTGAGTGTGTCATTGGCACTTGGCTAGGAGAGACAGGATCAGACCTAAGTTTCAGTTTTGCCAAAATGGACAAAATGGCATCTCCTTGTTTAGGAGATCTTCTATAGGTTTCTGTCCATGAAAGAAGTTGATTTTCTCTTATTTCTCCTTCAATGGAATCAGATAGTACGATGAAAGACGGCTAGCAGAGGCTGAGAAAAACAAGGCTACTAATCATTCGATATGAAGGTTCAATTTAATGTGATTAATAGGCTGCGAAGACATACTCATAGGGAATTGTAATATATTGCACACTTGAAAATTGTTAAAAGAGTAGATTGCAGGCCAGGGGATTGGTTCTGGTGGCAGAACACTTGGCATGAGTTGAAACCCTCATTACCTATGCAAATGCCAGATGGTCTCCTAAAATTCCATTGTGCAGGATGGGGAGACAGCAAATATGTGGGGTTAGATAGGCTTGCTGAATCAGGAAGCTCTGAGTTAAAGTGAGAGTCCCTGCCTCAGTGAATAAGAGGGATCATTGAAAACATTTGACATCATTCTCTGGTCGCCACATGAATGCACACACACGTACACACACACATATGAACATGCACACACACACATGCATAATACACATAGAAAAGACTATATATCTTGCTGAATTTTTTCTTCCCACAATAAACACACACACACACACACACGGAAAGTAATTGAGAAACTGGATGTAAAACCACACTGTCTTTCATAGATTTGAATGATAGCTTATTTAGAATGTTAAATTGAAAATAATGTTTCCTCTGAGGAGGGCATTGTTTTGTGACACTGAGAATTTCAATTAATGTCTGAAACCAGTTAGGTTTTATTTATAGTGTTATTATTCCTTACTAGGAACACTTAGAATATTAAAAAATATTTTTTATAATCTAAAAGAATTCATGTTTAAAAAAACAAAAAGGGAAAAAGTAGGAAGGCATTTATTTGGGGAGAAGTGGTTTATCAGGAGCAGAAAGGGGACAAGAACAGGTAATAGGGGTGTATATGATGAAGACACAATCTATACATTTATAAAACTGTCAATCTTTTGGGAGGGAAATTCTCTGGAATTCTCCTCTTTTATCAACTGTTTTTACCATAATGAAAATGAAACAAAAGACGGAGACTCTATAGATTGATTCAAATAAGCCAAACAGGAGGCTGGGAAGATGGGCAAGTGGCTATATGTATCTGCTTGCAAAACCTGATGGGCCAGGTTTAATTTCCATGCCATTCACATAAACCGGACATAAAAAGTGGTACAAGTGTTTGTTACTCATTTGAAGTGGTAAGAGGCCCTGTTAAGTATAGGGCAAGAACAGACTGTTAGAACAGTATTTTGTTAATACTTTGGAAGTAAATACTGTATTTGTAATATTATCAAAGAACTAAAAAAATCTAAATGTCCATCGATAGTGAATAAATGGACTGAACTGAGCCAGGACATAGTATGTGCATATTGCACAATACCATTTCGCTAACAGTCTAAAGAGTGCAGACTCGCTTCAAGTAATAGAAACTAGAACAACAGTTTCCTGGAAGTGGAACAGTACAGAGAGCAAAGTGGAACGAGAGGTACCCATAGGCATGAGAAGAATTTCAGAGGTGCCTCGTGCTCCTACTGTTTTAACCAGCTGCATATGTGAGACAAATCCTATCAAATGTGCACTTTATACCTGTACAGCTAGTGCCGAGCTTTCTTTGGCACTGCATATAAGAATCCAGGGATGGAAGGTTAGAAAATAGTCATTGAAGTGTGCGCCTAAAATGTGGAATCTTTCCTAATAACTTTACTAAGCACTTATGTGACTAGAGAGAAATGTTTAAAATTTAACAGAAGTATAAAATCTTATGACAAAAGGAAATACAAACCATGTTCCTAGAAAAGAAGACATAAAGTCACATAAGAGTTATACTTCCTGGAAGTAATATTTTAGAATCTAAGTACTGGTACTGTTATGAAGACATGGATCTGTATGGGTTTCATTCCATGAGGGGACATAGAATTTCATTGAACTGTGCTATGAGAGTGACATCAAACATTTCTGAGCACCTGTGCCCGTGGTTATCAAGAAATGACTTGAGCGATGGTATGTCAAGGTTAATGTCAGACAACTGAACCATAAAAGAATACATTGGAGCCCAGAGTTTCACAAGGCTGTCTCTTGGTGTTTCTATGTGTCTATGCCATGTGAACTGCCAATCACATTTTCTCTGTACTGGCAAAGGAAAGAAACCAAAGACCCCAAAACTCTGGGACATTACAGCAAATATCCTTTCTAATTGGTTTTGACAATATACAAACAGGACTTGTGTACTGCGATTACAGTCATGGCTGGGTTTACTTACAAGCTTCATTTTGACGCCATGCTTTTATTATTTTATGGTTTTATTGTTATTGATAAGGTAATAAAAAAGTAGTGATTAGTAAATAAGTGGTGATTATTAAATAAATGGTACAGGGGTCTTAGGTCCATAAACCCCAACTTTCCTTGGATTTTATAGGAAATTAGGAAACAGAAGACGAAAAGATTTATTAACAGTTTAGCAAAGGATGGTGGGGAGTCTAAGTTCCTTATCACTCATGCCTGTGGCCATCTGACAATTTATAGCTAGTCAAGAGAACATATAAATTAGTTCTTAGATAAGCTAATTGATTTTTTCCTAGGGGAAAGAGACCTGGGCCCCAGATAATCTCTAAAACAGCTTTTTAAAAATTTAAGTCCGGGATGTGAGGGAAAGAAAATGGGGACTGAAAGAACCCCCAGTTTTGAAGGAGAAAAGACTGGGTTGGAGGTACTAGGGTTCCCAACCCTTTTGGCCCAGAGTTGCTCTAATCAGCAGGTAGAGGTTGGAAGACTTTCATGCTATTACTTGGAGGCAGACTTCAAGGTCCAGACTCTTACATTCCAATTAACCACACTAATTTTGCATATTTAAAAAATGGTGATTGTCTGGTAGCCAAAGCAAGGAAGAGTTCTTCAGACCCTGAGGAGGGCATTGTTTTCTGATATGGAGAATTTCAATTAATGTCTGAAACCAGTCTGAAACCAGCTAGGTTTTATTGATAGTGATACCATTTTTTTACTAGGAACATTTATAATATTAAAAATATTTTTATAATCAAAAAGGATGCATGTTTAAAAAAACAAAAAAGGGTAAAAAAGTAGGAAGGTCTTTAGAATGTCTCTATTAACAAGGATTCGGGATTGGATTATGGTCACATAACTACACCTTTCCTCATGACCCACCAGGGAGGATCTGCCTGAGCGCCTTCTCATAGTCCAAGTCCACCAGAGGTACTTCAACTTAAAAGCTACCCTTCCCACATTCAAAAGGCTTCTTTCCAGTAATAACTTTTCATGGCTGACATGGGTTTGCTATCTGTGTGAGGATATGACCAGACCTTTCATTTACCTCTTCCCTCTCTCATGAGTGTTTGACATAGAATAGGAGTTCATACTGGCTGAAGACTCTCCCAGCAGGGCTCCATGAGCAGAGGAGTTACTGACAGCATTCAGGATGCAGTGGACATCCGGTAAGATTTTCATTGTTTCTAAATCTTTAATGAATCTAGTCTGTATTTCTGTAGCGTATTATGTCCTGGTACTACAGAAATAAGTCATAAAGAAATTCAGAAAATAAGTATTTTCTTTGATTTATTTTACTTTACAAAGAAAGAACTGTGGCTCTACTCAAGTAAACAAGTACTAAACCTGTACAATGTGATAATGCATGCATTAGAATACTTCCAACGTGTTAGAAAATAAAACAATATTTTATGTTTCAACTTTGTCTCTTCTTGCTTCTATGCCAAAGAAACCCCTTGCCTCAATTGTAGATTTCCTCTTGATACTACTGTGATTTCAAATAGAACAATTTTAGACAAAATGAAAAAGAAACACTTTTACGTATGGCAGATATGTGATGGAATGGACTTGGAATGCAAAAGAAATGAATACAGTGCTGTGTGATATACGTAAAGGAGATGTTCACTTACAATTGTCCCTTGCTCCTTCTCCCTTCCCATTTCTGCCCCTCCTCAAACCCTCTTGCTGAAGGGAAGCCCTCTGTAGGTTTCCATCAACTTGTTGCAGGAAGTCAAAGGCCATTGTGATCTTCCTGGTAGAGGAAGGCACTTCTGATGCTGCTGCATACACTATGTGTGTTTTCTTATGCCACAGGCTTCCATTACTTGTTTTTGCTTTTAAAAACATTTAAGAAGAAGGAAGACAGACAAGAGAGAGAGAGAGAGAGAGAGAGAGAGAGAGAGAGAGAGAGAGAGAGAGAGAGAACCGACATGTACTAGGATCTCTTGTTGCTGCAACAAATTCCAGATGCATGTCCCAACTGGACATATCAAGACATTCCAGTTGCTGTTTTTAAAAGGCATTTAAAAATTATTTATTTGTTTGAGAGAATAATCCCCAACGATATATAAAGGGGAAAGAAATCTCTGCCCTTCCCTGCCTTCCTGCGTGTCTGGCGGCTGGTCCTTGTGCATCTCTTCACCTCCAGGCCTTCACTGCTGGATTGGGATGGCTGAGGCATCCAGCCATATGGGCTGAGGTGACCAGATCAGATCCTTGATTCTCTGGCTTGCAGACTGTTATTGTGGGACTGCCATGAGCTAATCCAATAAACCCCTTTTTGTTTACTAAAGTTCATTCTGTTGGTTCTGTTCCTCTAAAGAACCCCAATTAATACAATTCTATGAATGCTTTGTAAGAGTTCTAGATGTAATTTCTTATTCTTCCTGGGAGGAACAGCTGTGTTGTTGAATTCATTCAATTTAACATATAGCTGCTCTTCAGGCCTTTGCTCTAAATTATAATAGGCATATGTGGTTTTATTTTTCAGTATCTTACCTTAATCTCTTTTTTTTGCTAACAGTAGAAAGTGTTGTTATAGTTTTGTTTCCTTCTACTAATATAAAACGGTATTTCAAAAAACATTCATGTGTGGGATGTGTTGTGATCCTGAAAAAGGCAACCTTGGAAATGACAAAGTTTGTGAAACATTGTAGAGTGGATGCTCCGTGGTGCTGAAATCCACGAATCCTCCAGCTGGAATCGCACACTCTGAACATGTTCCCAGACTGTGTGGTCACAGAGACTCTACTGACAGTTGTGAAATATTTGTTCAGAGTTTCAAAATTTTTTTTTCAATTTGAGTTTCCATAAGTTCACTTCTGGAAAAACCAATATTCTATATGATCTTGGGCGGCCAACATTTTGTGGACAACATAGCTTCAAGTAATGTTCAAAACGGAGGAGCAAAGTTCTCTCAATAAATATTATCATTTGGGTTCCAGAAATCTTGGAGTTATTCATGTTTTATTTATTTATTTTAAATATTTTATTTATTCATTTTCAAGCAGAGAGAGAGGGAGAGAGAGAGAGAGAGAGAGAGAGAGAGAGAGAGAGAGAGAGAGAGAGAGAGAGAGAGAGAGACCAGGGCCACCACCTGTGGGTCTGGCTTATGTGGGTCCTGGGGAATTGAACCCCGTGCCTTAGGCACTGGAGGCAAGTGCCTTAACCTATGAGCCATCTCTCCAGCCCTCATGTTTTATTTAGATTCACTTCAGTTGTCAAATTAAAATAGCATTCTCAAGTTTTATTATCCAGGGAGACCTTTCCCATGAATATCAAACTTGGTTATCTGTCTGTCTCCAAATACTGAATCTGAATTTGAACTTCCAAACTGCAGTGCTCCTCACTGTCTCACCCTTTGCAAAGTCGGTGAAGGTCATTGCCTTGAAACTGCTACACCAGCTACAGAGAAAGATGACCACACTGGACATTTCAGTGCTGAGCCTACCTCCTGAATTGCTTCTTTACATTCACGTATTGCAGCCATGGAGACCATTTAAAGCACTGTTCTCTTTCGTGTCACTCCTCTGCTGCAGAACTCCATGGTGGTCCATTTCAATTCAAATAAAAGACACATTTCTCAAAATGATCTTGTTGCAGTCAGCTTCTCGTTGCTGGCAGGGAGACCCAGCCAAAAGCAGCTTAAGTAAAAAGGGTTTACTTTGTACTACAGTTTTGAGGGGAAGCTCCCGATGGCAGGAAAAATGATGGCCTGAGCAGAAGAAGGACATTACCTCCTGGTCAACATCAGGTGGACAATGGCAACAAAAGAGTGTGCCAAACACCGGCATGGGGAAGCTGGCTATAAAGCCCATAAGCTAATCAGGTATAAATCCAACTTTGAAGAGCAGGAAACCTCCTTCAGCATTCAGGCCCCTTATTTCAAAAGAGTCCACATTCTTCCTGTTGTCCCAATGCAGATCAGCTGGCCCAATCTCAATGGTGGTAATTTTTCAAACAATTGCAATTTTACGGCCAGCAGTTTCAGCCCAAAGATTTTATTTCTTTCTGTGCCATCTCCATCTGCTCACACCTGTCCATTTCTACACAAAGCAACCCCACACAAGTTCTCAGGACACAGGCAGGCAGAACACAGCAAGCCTCTCACAAGAACTGCTTCTAGATAAGTCCTGACAAAGTTCTTTATCACCCTCCTAAGCCAAACCTCACAGTCCATAGTACTTATTGCATTCAGGTCTTTCCAACTCTGGACAGAATCCATCAAGCTGTACTTAAACACTACAAAGTATCTCTTAGTTGGAGGCTACACACCTGTGAGCTGGAATTCTGACCACCCCCAATGACACCTCCGAGCTGGACTCCTGGGATCCAGTGCCAGTGACACCACCTCCAGCCATTTGGCTGGCAAGCCAAGTTACAATTTTAATTTTAATAAAATGCCTGAGTCTATGTGGCCACACATTCAAATAACCCCAACCCCTAAGTCATCTTTCCAGGCCCTTGGCATAGGTTTTTCATATAGTGATTGAATTAGTCAGTGTCCAAATTAGAGCAAAATAGGTAAAGGATTTCTAGTTACAAAAGATGGGATAAACAAATGACTAGCAAAAGAAAATTTCAAGTAATATAGAAATACAAAGAGAGAAAAAGAAAAGGGAGAAGCAGCCGCTACCCCTAGTTTGAGATGAAGCCTCAAGGAAGACCCCAAGGCTGAAGTAAACTTTCTGCAGAAGACTTAGTTCAGCTCACGGAGGGCAGTGAAGACAGTGGACACTTCTGGTAAAAAGCAAAAAGAAAATAGAATGAAAATGGGACATTTGATTTGGGTTAACTTAGTCGTGTTGGTAGTGGTAGTGATATTTTAAAGCTTAGCAAGCAGAAGATGATGAAAAAACCCATGTAACTTGATTTGTAGTATATGATACAAGATGCCTTGTTTGACATTTTTGAATTCTTATTCTCCACAATAGTTAGATGCCTTTCCAGTGATAAAAGATTTCAGTAGAAAAAATATATTTATAATATAATAATATATAATATTTATTTATAAAAGTTATTTATAAAATTAATAATATAATATAAACAAGTCTTATTTTATTGTCTATCAGGATGTATTTCTACACTGTGGCTTTCCTCCTGCTCCCAGGAGTTGAGAGAATGGATGCCCCCAGTGTAAACCTGAAGAGCTTGGTGGGAACATGAGTGGATGCCATAAATAACACTACCCCCTTCATCTCAGTGGATGTTCTGAGTCTTGTTTGTCTTTTTTTGCCAGCTGTGTGTCTGTCCTTAAGACCATATTTCAATGAACTTATAATGACAATGGGAATGTGTCTGTGGGTTACATATAGCATGCATTTCTATTTAGATGGATTGAGTTTTGTTCTTGTCTCACTGATCAAACACAAAGTTGACTTTAGGAGAGCACTTGAAACTTCAAAGTTACTTCTGAAAACACAGACAATGACATTATTCCCCTCCCCTGCCCCAATAAGACGGTGTGAGAATAACTTTCTAGATGAGATTCCCAAAGGAATCTCCAGGAAAAGAGTAATCAAGAGAACTAACTCTCTAGCACTACTTATTCTCAAGTAGGGAAAGGATGTGAGATAGAGTGAGCCTAAGTAATTGAAAATATCCTAGCTTTCATATTCTAGGACTTTGTGGAAACATGATATGTTAATAAGCATGCTGCCTTTTATGACACAAAACTTAGAGAATATTGTACTGTATGTTCAAAATTAAATTATATCCACATTTTATGTTTGTAATTTCACAAATTTGTTTTACAGACATAAAACAGAGTACAGATTATTCATCATAAAATGGCATACAATGAAGTGTGAAATATAGTTAGTATAGTGGAAAGAATGAAAATGTAAATTCTAGTATTTATTGTTTGCATGACCCTCAGGCATGTCATTTAAACCTTATTTAGTCAGTGACAGAATGGAAGCATCTATCTCAAAAAGTTGCTATAGAGTTAACAAAGGTAATGTTTACCGAGTGCTGATGAGGTCTAGCATATAATGAGAGCTACACAAATTATTTAATTTTTCTATGTGTTTGTATGTAGAGTATGTGTGTGTGGTTGTGTGCATGATGTATGGTGTATGCAGTTGTGCATGCCTCATGCATGTGTGTGCATGTGTGTACAAATGCTACAGGAGAACTTCATGGCCTCTTATCACTCATGTGTGTGCTTCTTTCTTTGAGAGAGGGTATTTTTTCTTTGAGTGAGCCCTAGTGATTCTCCAAACTCTGCATATACCCCCTCCTCTACACACTGAAGTTACACATGTGTGTGGCCACACCCAGCTTTTTTACATGGTTCTTGAGTCATTAAAATGGTGGCCTTTGACTCAAGAAGCACCCAAGATTCTAAATTATCTCCACTTTCCACTGCAGGTCATCATGAGAAACTTTCCTGATGTTCTACTGAATGACCCTTAGTATATATCATTGACTATTGGTAAAAGTTTGATTAAATGACCTTGGGAAAAAGCACATATTTACTATAACACTATCTAGCCCCAATACAAACTGGTGGCCCAGAAGTGCAACCTGAACTATAATACCTTCCTCAAGTAGATCTTTTCTGTAATAGACAAGGAAGATGATCAGAAATGTCTATGGCCAGGCATTCATGACCCCTACCAAGACCCAAAGAAAGAAAAATCAATCACTGACCAGAGCATGTGAATAACCCACTCCAGAAAGGTCAATGTCTCTGGGGGAAATCAAAGTGCCTTTTCTTTACCTTTCTCCCACCAAAGGAGAAGGATGTCATGAGATAGCATCTGAGGCCTGTAACATAGACTCACCCACACTATGCCCACACTTTATTGAAACAGAGTCTTTCTTATTTGAACTAAGAGCTTGCTAATTCAGCTGGTCTAACCTGCCACCTATCTTGTTCTGGGGATACCCTGTCACTGCCACCTGTGCTGGATTCCAGGCTGGCTACCATGTCTGAACCAATGTCGAAGTGCCTGGTCGGGAATCTCAGACTTGAGTTGAAAGAGCCATTATGACCAGACACCTTCCTAGTCCAAAGCCTATCGTTTTAGTATTTTTGAGAATACAAAATTTTAATCTTTTTGAATATATTTACTTATTTCCAAGCAGAGAGAGAAAGAGAGAGAGAGAGAGAGAGAGAGAGAGAGAGAGAGAAAGAGAGACAGAGAAAGAGAGAGGGAGAGAGAGAATGAATATGGACAATCCAGGGTCTCCTGCCACTGCAAATGGACTCCAGTTGCATGCACCACTTTCTACATCTGACTATATGTGGCTACTGGGGAACTGAACCCGAGCCATCACACCTTGCAAACAAGCCATCTCTCTAGTCCCAGTATTTGAGTTTTCTATTAATGAGGTTATTTTTGTCTTTTTTTCAAAGTGGAAAAAGATATGCCCTTTCCTAATTAAACAAACATGTTAAATTCTTTCCACGGTTTTTAAAACTGGGTATATCAATTAGTATGTGAAAAACATCCATTTTTTTAAAAAACTGGACAACCATTTCTCTTATCTACAAACAAAAGAAAAACAACAAAATATATATGAACAAATTTGATCAATAGAGAGAAATTAGAAAGAATTGTCCAAGTACCATTTTCCATATGAACGGGGATGGAAATTTGAACAAGAAATTTATAAATGAATTGACATAATTACAATATGTTAATATTCTTTAAACTTTTCTTTTGATGAGATGATCTCTTTTTCTTCTGTCTCTCCTCTCTCTGTCTCTGTCTCTCTTTTATTAACTGACCAGACTACAATGAGCCCATTGCTCTGCCTTTCCTGGTGCCAGCATCTCCAACTTAAACAAGATGAATTGTCTTTTTCTTTTTCTTCACTACATCTCATGGAGAAGACAGGTTGAAGGGCTTCAGGAAGTGATTTGCTTTCTTGAAGGGATTACCAACAGTACAGACCCCAGGAAGCCAGTGGATGCTCCATGCAGATGATTCAGTATTTACCAGGAGATCCCTACTCACTTCTTCTGGCTCTGCCATGGCCACTTTGTGGATTCGTTCCTTTCTGACTTCAGGTTCCAGGGGCCACATTCAGTGCTGGGCCCCACAGTCCGTGGGTCCTTAGCATGTTAGCTGAAGCCCAGCTGAAGATCCGGCAGGTGGGAAGCTGCCACACCTTGGGACTTGGAGCTCCCACCATCAATGTCTCTGCTTCTGATGACAAATCCCACGTGTGTTCTGAGAGTATATTCAAGTTGACAGCTTTTATGTCCCTCCTCTGTAGCCCAAGGTGGCCTGGACCTCAATATTTAGTCAGTGCTAGTCTTAAACTCACAAAAATTTCTTTGCCTTGGCCTCCCAAATTCTGCAATTATAAAAGATTGTGAGAGCCGTGGTGGGGGAGACGCTCCGGAGGCATGGCACCCATCAGTAACAACACACTTGGGCCAGGAAGACCTGGCTGAGTACTAGGATATACAGGATCCCTTGCCACAAGGACTAATACAGACAGCCCACGGAGGAGGATATCCAACTGATGAGGGATGGGGAGGGGGGATTGGGGAATTCGGGATAACAACGCATGGTTTGCCCACTAAATAATGTAACTCATTATGGACAAAAAATATATATTTAATAAAAAAGTTTAAGCTACCCCACTAGCTTTCAATGGTTTCTTTAAAAAAATATTTATTTTTTAAAATTTTATTTATTTACTGGCAAGAAGAGAGAGAGGGAGAGAGAGAGAGAGAGAGAGAGAGAGAGAGAGAGAGAGAGAGAGAGAGAGAGAGAGAGAGAGAGAGAGAGAGAGAGAGAGGAAGAAAGAATTGGGGCTCCATGGTCTCTAGCTGCTGCAAACAAACTCCAGATAGATGCATCACTTTGTGTATTTGGCTTTAAGTGCGTACTAGGGAACTGAACCTGGGTTATTAAGCTTTGCAGGCATGTGGATCAACTGCTAAGAAATATCTCCAGACCCAACACTAGTTTTTGTGTTCAGATTTTTAAAATTGATATCTTTATAGTCCAAAATTAGATCCATTGGATTAGCAAAGATTATATTGATATATTATATATATTATGTTGATTATGTTTATTATCATGTGTCACCCTCTTGATCATGTATGTTTTCTCTTCTTTTTGTGGAGCAAGACTAACTTGCTTTTCGGTGATCAGATGATGGCTGTTGCTTCTTGCAGTTAAAGGAATCTGCTACTCTTAGAACTAGCTCCATGTTCCGGAGTTTGTTTTCACTTTTAATTTATTACTTTACCACAGGGGTGCACCAAGAAGCCCCCATAAACGGAAGAATCAGTTACTCAATATGCTGTAACTCACTTTCTAAAGCAGTAAAATGTTTCTTATTAGAATCCCTTGAAGGTGGACATACTCAGTGAATTTTCCTGGATTGTTAGAGACACCATGACTCAAGTGTGGTAATGCATTCTCTTCACAAATAGAATACAAAAGATTATTTTTCATCAATTAATACTTAAATCCTTTTAGAAAAGGTTTGTGGATTTTTAAGGCATGAAAATAAATCTCAACAGGGATATTTATTCATTTGCCTGTTAAAGTACTTTTTCTTTTTAAGTTTTTCAATCTTTAGGGAGAGATAGTGATAAGATTTTGGCATGTGTTTTATTGCAGGATGTGAAACTTTGCATGTTGTTACTGTTAGCACTAGGCTGGTTTCTTTCATTACTTGGGTTGTTAAATAAAATTATGCATTTAGGCTCTAATAAGCTTTACATAAATTTAAAAAAAGATCTCACATATCACAAATTCCCATTTTACCTAGTGAAAATAAACATACTCCTGTATTTCACAAAACAGAACCCCCTGCCAACAACAGTGCGCCAAACTTAGTCCTATCTGCATGTTAGAAACATGTCACCTCTTACACGACTGACTGATTGCCTTCAGGAGAAGCTCAAGGATTCTGGACAATCACACGGCCCATCTTCTATGTCCCTGTGAGCATTTATGACTAGCCTACAGCATGGCAGGTGCTGTGGTAACTCTGCAGAATGAGCTGATGACTCTTTTCAAACACATGGTGGGTGTCTACTAGAAATGGCAGCTGGAATAGTGTTATTAGAAAGGAGCTCGAGGGGTCACAGCTTTCTTCAATATTCCCTGGAGAGTTTTCTTTTACAGACTCAGTTTATTTGCAAGAAATGCTCTCATACCCCTAGAATAAGTCTTAGCTTAGTGAACACTCTTGCAGGAACTTCAGAAGATCCCATGTCATCTCATGCAAGAGTTAGAGTAAGTGACCTTTCAATTTCCTTTGAGCTTCACTTGTGCCCAACTTCTGCTACACCATAATTGAGAAAATTGTTCCACTAAAATGCAAAGGAAACTGGAGTGGAAATTGAACATTTTTAGTAAGGAACAACTTTTGAACTTTTAATTTTGAACATAAAGAGATCACTCATTTTCATAGTTTGGTTCACCGGTGGAATCTTGCAATGTGATGGTCAAAAACAAACGCTTACATACAAACTAATTCTTAGACCACAACATCCACTCAACTGCTATTCATCACCAGGAGTTTCGTGGTGGGCCAATTGGCTTGATGATAGAAAAACAGAAAATAACAGTCCAAGAAATTGCACTTAATATTGAAGATTAATACAGTTTTTTATAGGTGAGACTTCCTATTTTTCCATCATACCTAGATTCATTTTTATTTTATGTTTAAATGAGAGTCAGTATTTAGCCCTTTAAAAATGAGAATGGTGTGATAAAGCTCCAGGTGTTTTCCACAGTTTTACCAATTATCACTGCATGATGAATTTTCAATTTTATCACCATATCGGTCTACCCTGGATACGATATCTTGAGCAAACAAACTCACACAGTGACCACACCCATGGGCAAATCAACTCCAGGCTTTCCACTACTCCCCTGGCTGCTTGTGTTTCATCTCTCTCCTCCATGACCATCTTCTTGAGGTGAGCACATGCGCTGGTGCAACCATGCTACCTGATGTAGGATTCAGGAACAATCCTGTGTTCCATTAGTGTGTTGCAGACTGGTGGAGCTTAGTCATGAATGCACGTTTGATGACTGGCCCGATACAGAGAATTAGAGACCCAAGAAAGCACAGCTCTTGAAATGGACTTCAGTTACATGGTCAAACATTGCATTATTTATCATGTCACAAACAATGGAAGATCAGAAACTTTTCAAAAGGCATATTATTCATTGGCGGTGATGGTGAGCTGTGCTCCAGAACTTCAGGTATGCACATTGTGATTTACTAACCAAGACCTCAAATTACTCACTTTTTTTTTGTCTAACGTTGGAAAATGTTGCCATGGAAGCTGTTGGCTTGTATAATAAAGCAGTGGACTCCTTACAGTCTAGAATGAGGATGATTCATATCCATTACCTACTACAATTTTTTTTGTAAAAGAAAGTAGCATTTCATGGCAGCCAGTATATAGACTTGAGTGTTCTTAGTTATTGCTTGAATTATTCCTGGGGAGATGCATGTCTGTTCACTCTGCATAGGGCACCTATCAGTTTGGATGTGGGGTTACTTACAGAAGCACGGATGGCTGAAAGGCAGCTGCATCTTGCAAAGCCCACTCGGGAGCCTGCATCTGTGGAGGCTGTGGAACACCTTGCAGGCACTGCGCTCCCAGAAAAGGTTCACTGCTTCTACCACCTTGTGACTCCTGAAAGTTTCTCTGAATGCACTTTTCCCCTTTTCGTGCTCACAATACAAATGGACACACACAGCCACACACACACACAATCACACACACACACACTCACTCATTCAACATACCATATGCCATGGGCCTGAGGCTTTATGAATGTGCTCAAGCAAACATACCACATCTGTCAGGGCAGCAACTCTTAGAGTTTGTGACAATCTACCATCAGAGCCTTTTCGTTCATGCACTTACTTGTCTTTCATCTACTTACCATCTATCTGACCCCCGTTTTTAATGAAATGATGGGTTTAAATTCACATTCCCTTTTTATCATCTCTATTCTCTAACCACCCTACTTCCTCCAGAATTTAGTTTTTCTAGGAGGATTCTCACTCTAGATGCTGAGCCTCTGGAAGCATGATAGAGATGTCCCAGTGCTGAACACTCCACTGTCATTTCTTCTCAACACTGTGGTGTCTTTTGTGTTTTCCCAGTGGTCACTGCTATCTGAAAAAGAGAAGTTTCTCCAGTGAGAGTAACACTGTCATATGGGTATGGTCATTAATAAACACAAAGTGCTGTATGGGAGTTAAACCAGACAACCGCTGGTGTTACTCCCCCTTGGATCATGACCTCCCTCACTGTACGGTTTTTACTAGTTTTTCAAAAGCAGACATGCATTCCCTCCCATGGAGCAGGCCTCCAGTCCAATTAGAGAATAATTGGTTTCTCCCACATTAGATGTGCCACTATTGCCCCAGTTAGCACATTTGTCCTGGCTGGCCCGTCTTAAGGCTTGCAAGGTCCACTGCTGTTCACCACCACTCATGACTCTCTCTCCCATAGGGCTCTATGCAGACATAGCTTTTTCCAGCTTTCTGTCAGCTGGTTAGAAGCCCAAGATGATTGTTTATGATCATGAAGACCTAGGACAGCATTGACACTGTGAGTAGTGCTGCAGAGCCTGGTTATTCCTAGTGTGCAGACTTGAGAGCTGAGGAAATGGCCATGAACCTCATCTTCCTGGAGAGCCTGGGTGTCATTACAGTGCTGACCCCACATGGCATTGTGGCATCTTTTCTCCTAGATTTGGTATTGATTTCAATGTATCTTTAGATTTTAGAAATCACATTGCTGGGTAAAGCCATAAATGTCTGTATAATTTGCTGAAGACATTCCAATGTCCATTCTCGTGTTTCTTATTACTCATCTTTCCTACATTAGAATTTGAGAACATCTTTTCCTACTGTTTAGCCAGAAGCTATCAGCATAATTTGTTTGCATTACTCATTATCCTAGGATTTTTGTTTTTTGAGACAGGGTCCAAGTTCAGATTGGCCTCAGACTCACAATGCAGCCAAGAATGACCTGAAATTCTTAGGCCTCCACATACCCTCTGTTAGGATTATAGGCATATGACACCACAACTAGCTTTGAAGGAAATTCAAAGGATTTATGGACTTTTCGTCATAATTGTAGGATTATTTTCTATATGACAAAAACTATTTTCTATGATAGAGATTTGAGATATTTTCCCCACTTGGTCATTTTTAATTTTTAGCTATTTCATGAGCTTAAGACATGCATACTTTATGATAAAATTTATCATTTTCCTTATGGTTTTTGGAATCTGAGTGATAATAAGGAAGATTTCCTACTCCAGTAACACTGCAATTTAGCATGGTTTAATATACTTTATGAATTTATGGATTCAATAACTGATTATGTCAGACTTTAAATACATGGATCCCATAATTCTTCAATTAGTGTAGCTTTTATCTTGGTCTATGGTATGAAGACTGGGCCCATTGATTTTTTTCCCTCTGTACATTTATCCTAATTTTAATTTCCCCCTATTGATATGTGATGTTACTCACTTTATAATACATTAAATTTTCCACCATTAGTTAAGAATACACATATTTTAATTTCATGTCTATAATCTATCCACTGATTTGAGCATTAACATTTTAATTAGAGAGGCTTTGTAATATATTTTAATAAACAACTGTGCTAGTTCTCTGAGACATTAATCTTCTTGGTCTAGAATTTCCTCATCTATTCTTATTTATTCTGAAATGAACTTTATAGTAATCTTATGAAGCTCAAGAAAATATCTTAATGACAGTTCTCTGACTTTTACCTTCACTTTATAAATTATTTAAGGGTGTTATGATATCTTTGTGGCATTGAATTTTCCCTTCCAAGATTACCAATATATTTTCAGTGACATATTAGTGTAATAGTTCAGATTTTGTATATTTTATAAGTTTAATTCTTTTCTTATTTTATTTTATTTTTGGTATTTTGAGGTAGGGTCTCACTGTAGCCCAGGCTGACCTGGAACTTACTATGTAGTTTCAGGGTGGTCTCAAAGGCAATCCTCCTGCCTCTGCCTGGCAAGTGCTGGGATTAAAGTAGTGGGCCAACAAATCCATCTCTTTGAGATCCTTTGTGGTTGCAACCCTGCTCTTATTTTAAAACTGTATTTTAATTTCTTAGTGAAAGTGATTTTAAACCTTTTAAATGACAAACTCCTGCTTTGCTTACTAACAATACCATAGAAAGTTTATCTTTTTTTCTAAATTCACCAGGTCAGGATTATCAAGTGATAGACAATTATTCTTTGTATTTGTTTTAAACCATTAAAAATAGCTTTCTAAGAAAAGGAGAGTTTTTTTTCTTGCTACTTTGTGAAGCTCTCTGAAAGATCCAGAAAGAAAAATTGTGCTACAGCAAAGAGAACTCATCATTTCATCACAGTATCCACTCCTTCCAAATAGGATAATCATGCTGAACATTATGGAAGAGGCTTTGGGGAGTTGTACCTCTGACAAATGATTCTAGGACACACTTTTATATGTGGTGAACACAGAGTTGCAAAGATGAATGTAGAAGAGAGATAGATATTTTTTCCTACTGTCATTGACAGAAGATCATAGCTTGCTATATTCACTAACCATCTGAGTTTCAAAATTGGTGCAGATTTATTTTTGAATATTTTAGAATTTTAAAATATATGTCCACAGCATTCTATTACGAAATGCGAATTTTTGCTTCTTTTTTCTTTAATCCTGGGAAGAGGTTTGAATCAGGGTTCAATATCAACATCCCCAGTCTGAAATTTTGTTCTTGATGTTCATTAATATATTTTATATTGTAGAATCTGGACATATTGTACATTATGCCCATATGTGAAAATTTGAAATGTATTATATACTGTTTTAGTATTGTTCTTTAGAAATTTCACTGCTACAATGAAACAAATAAAGAAGAAATTTCAGGTTAATAGTTTCAATAGTTCTATTATATTTTAATAGCATACTCACTTCATTTGAATTATGAAAGAAATATCCCAGAATTTAAATCCTATTAGCATCTTATTCCAGCCCCTGGAAATGGTGTGATGAGCAATTTTTTTGCTTTCCTGTTCCATAATGATAATAAACTTCATGATTATCATAAAGACCTTATTTTGTTACTTGTGTTAAACAACTTAGGAACATTTCTCCAAGCATTGCCAATAATCTGCTATGAATTATTAATGCATATATAAGTTCCTATGTCTTAGAAGAGCCACATTTTAAAACTGTAACATTTATTCAAGTGTTTCAGTCATATACTTATTGATAAAAATAAGCAAAATATTTTTGAACATATTTACAGGACATGTTCATTTTTTTTCTAAAACACCCTTAGAAGTCTGAGTAATTGATCTTGAATTTCATCTTAAAAAATTCATCCAAATGCCAAACTCTGAAATAAATTACATTTAGTAATATATTTCATTTCAGAACCAGAACTATTTTAATAGCTAAATTATCATACTTGACAATTTCTCATTCATTTTCTTATCTAATATTATTTCTTTTCTGCTGAGCAGTGTTTATTTCAAAAGTGCCATGCTGGATACCAGCCAGGGTATGAAAGTACCCTTCTGAGTAGGTGAAAGCAGCATGATCTCCAGCACTGCATGGAGGATTACCTGTGGTTAGATGCACAGGGCAAAGGGATTTATGTTGAGCTGTAGGGATGGAGAGAAGCTCGGGCTCTGCACACCTGAAGGAGAACAGAGCCTGCACATGACATTTGGTAGGTAGAAGGGCTGCATGGAACGTGTGTGTGAATGTGCTTGCTGGGTTATGATTTTAATTCCCAGGAGAACAGAGAAGTAGTTTATGACAGCATTCAGTTCTTTGCAGAGTTGGAGGAGGTTCAAGGTCAGGAACAGACTGTGTATATTGTCTCTTCTGTGCCCTGTCCTTGCCCAATTTCAAGTCCGTTACACTCTTCATAATATGATCCAAATATTTTTTGGAAATGAAATGATAAAAGAGTCCTACTTTGCTGCTTAGCTTCCAATGTGAATGTCCTGTTTGTTCTTTAAGAGTATGCTAACAGTGAATGTAAAATAATATTATCTGTGTGATGCCTATGCTATGCTTTTCATGGAACAGAGAGATATTCTACTTATTAGTTAAAAGACAGAATTTAAGAGAGTCTGTTTATAATAAACATGTTTCCCTTTAAGTGGTCTTGATAATACAAGAATCTGTTTTATTTAATGTTTAATTCATTAAAAATCTATTTTTTGTATCAGAGTGCATTCATGTCAATTTTAGATCAAGGTTGTTATCACCTTTGACAAAAATCTCTCAACTCTTTCAACAATCAGAAAGAAATTAAGCCACTTAATTATAAAATTATTAATCATAAGGAATAAATGTTGAGATGACTTGAAATGGCCATGAGCCAGACAAGAGGAGAAAATTTGCACTATTGAATAAAATTTCTAGGAAACTATGCAGTTAGAAAATACATTTCTTCTGCATTGTGAAAGAGGATGAAAAATTTAACTAATGCCCTCTGACAAAGCAGTAAAGACACAATTGTCTGGGGTGACAATGAAAACTGCTTTTGATTTAGCTTGCTGATTTCACTAAAACATCAATTGTCTTTTTTTTTAACCTAGCAGGAAATATAAATTCTGTTAATTGTGCTTGCAATGATACTCTGTCTGGGGACAAAAATTACAATTACCCAACCAAGCTTTCAATAATCCACACTCCTCCATAATTCATGCACTGACCAGATATAGTGGTTACTTAATGTTTTGCTAGGAAACATAACTTTTTCTTCACTATGGTTCTTGACGGCATTGTTAATCCTTGCCATTACCCTAGTAATATAGTATTTTGAGTGAGAACGGATTTTGAGGTTTTCTTTGGTTCATCCTAGGATTATATTTTGTCCACCACTTAGAGTATCAGCATGAAAAATCAGTTAGGTGTATTTTATTTTCACTATACTTTGAAAAAAATCTCAACACTTACACTGTCTATTGAAACATATGGTATTTTAGGTTTCTAATGATAACTATGAGTTTAGAAACAGTAATTAAATGATTTCTGAGGTATAAATATTTCCTTTTCTATGCCATCCTGGTAGATGTAATATGTATGTCTGTAAAACACAACACAGCTTTATTTTCAAGCTTATTAACCTTGATCTTTACTGTGGAATGGCCTCTGAGTTTTGAATTGGCTTACGTGTGATAAACTGATTCTTCAAAATGCTAACTTGTACATTTTTTCTATCAATTCTAGAATTTCTCATCTTTTATACGTCAGTACACAGTTATATAGATGTATAGGGACCTTTTATTTCTGAAGTCATGGATAAGTAATTATCAATGATCACATATTACTATGGGCCCAAAGATTATGGATAACCATTATCTCAGTGAGTATTATTGTGTTATGACACACATTTTCTTTGAGAGTTCACCTTTGACTCCTCTGCTTTACTAACATAGAATCCCATTATTACCACTGAGACCACAGAGCTATCTTTGCCTGTCCATTTTCACTTTTGTATTTCTGGTCTAAAAATTAAAATGACCAGAAATCTTATCTTGGATACTCGCATTATCTCCCTCATGAATGTATTGATTAATATATTATTGAAGGAATATGTGATATTTCTATTACTATGACATACTATCCAAAAAAATAATCTAGAAGGGAAAAAGGTGACTGATTTTCAATCACAATCATTGACCCTGTGGCTTTGGGCCTATAGTCATAGCAGAAGTGCCTGGTAGAGAAGCCTGCTCTCTGCATGAGGCCAAGAGGCAACCTGGAAGAGAAGTGTAGATTTCCAGTATCCCCTTCACTGGCTCCCCTCCAGTGACTTGAATTCATTCAGTGAATGCCCCCAACATAAAGTATCAACCACGTTCAATAGCACCTGTTGGCTAGCTATTTAATCCATATCCAAATATTTCCTCTCAGAGGGAAAAGGGATGCTCAGAAAAAACTCAGGAAATTAATAAAACTCCCAAGACTCAGGAATCATTTGTCAAGAGTCTCTAAGGTTATCACAATAGAAAGCAGTTGCTGAGGCAGGAGGAGACTGTTACATGGAGCTGTCTGCAAATTTTTACCTATGTTGGGGGGGGGCTTTTCATTGATGAAGCTGCCTTCAGATCATCTATGCCTCTGTAAGTTACCCCACTCTTGGTCCCATAAGTAACCCTTTTAACCTCATTGGTTCACCAAGCTAGAATTGGAATAAAATTCTCTCTTTTGTCTGCTCTTAGTGTCCTACCTAGGATAAATATGTTTGTCATCTCTATAGGAAAAGACACAAAAGCATTACAAGTTGGGGAGCAACCCCAAATTTGTACCAGTTTGAAGAACATTCACGATATAAACTATATCACGGAATGTTTTCCCAGATATCCCAGGAAAATGAAGGTAGGCACCGGATGAGGAGATTCCCCATAATATCTCCATACCAAGTCTCATTCTTTATATTATAATTATATTAATTATGTATATATAATTATATAATATGAATATATATTAATTATAATTATGTCATTCTTTACAGTTGATAGGAATTATTCTCCTTGAATTCCATTATTTATAACTCTCTGTTGCAAGAAGTCTTAGATTTGTCAACCTAACAGAATATTAAAACCATACATGGGCGCTCAAGCATGTACAAAAAAGTCTGAAACAAATATGAATGCATCCATGCCAATTAATCAGAAGCTAATGAGTCTAAAATTATGTCTTTGGTCTAATGCACCAAGAACCAACTGCCACGCATGCTCCCTAGACTCCCGCCAGCTTATATTTATATAAGTGAAGGATTTTTCACTTATATGTTCTTCAAACTAAAATCTCCAAAAGAGACACCAGCTCTCCAGGACAAAAAGTTTATCTGGGTGTAGTAAAGGAATATTCCCAGCAATGTACCATATTATACCTCAGAGAGGTTTTGGGAAAAGGTTACTTTTAACTATGAGGAAAAGTCCATGTAAGTTGCTTTAAAATACATCTCCTTGGCTATAAGAGCAATAATATCAGGAGGAAGGCATTACTCATTGCTAATACCAGCAGTTGCTAGAGAAATGTCTTTAGGGGAATGACTTATTCCATCCTTATGTGGTTCAAAGTGTCCTTAGTGTTTGTGTAATGTGTCTATGTGTAGGGAGATCCTTCCTGCCCTCCTGGTTCCATATTGTTTAAATTATAGCTGTGTCATCACTTTGGTATTTACATCTCTCTATACGAGACAATCAGAAGACTCTAGTGCCTCACTGTGCTGAAAACTAGCCCTGGTCATAGATTTGGAGAAAGGAGAAGGGAGTTCTAAAATTCATTTTATCATCTCATGGGTCTGAATGTGCCAGTTCAGCCTAGTGTTGATGTGGATCACTTTTCTTTTTGTTTTTCAGATTGAGGAAACAAAGGGAACTCTGAGGTTTTAAATCAACCTCCTCCGATTCTATTTAGTTTCTTTCTGCCCATGCCTCACAGTCTTGCTCCTGAACCAATATTATTAGCATAAGGTGAGGATTAAAATAGTGCTACAAGTTCAACACTGACCATAATTTCTGTGCCATAAATCCATGTGCCTGGTGGCTAACCGCTGTATGTCGGCAATTACTTGTACACATTTTTTCCATAGCATAGACATTGTCAGTGTGTGAGTGATATGAACAAGAAAATCCAGAAGACTCATCATCAGGAGTGTCTCCTGGTCCATGCTTTGCATCCATTACTGATTAGACAGCAGAAAGTAAATGGCATGTGGCTCATTTAAGAAGAAATTACTAGGATCTTAGAGAACCACACGATATAGCACAGAATCTCAGAAGTTTGCTGATATCACCTGCTCTAGGTACAAAGGTGACATGACCAGAGGAGATTGGCAGAAGCAGGTGTGGAGAACAAAAGCCACGTTGGATAGAGCAGTGCAACAGTGACTTCATTTTCAAATGCTTTAAACCATCTTGATGGCTTCAAGAGAAACAACAAAGAGGAATATAAGGCGTGGCTTCACTCTCATTCCTGCTTCTACTCCTGGGTGGAAGATCTCTGCTTGATGTATAGGGCACACGAGGTCTGATCAGGCTTGTGAGTAGGGATGCCTCTTTGGGTTAGAATTTAAGGTGGAAGAAGGTAGAAATAATATCTGGAAGATCAAATAAAGATGTCAAAACAACTCAGTTATTTTGACTTATTTTCTTACTTGTGAAATCCTGATTTAGAGTCAGTCCTTTCATTCTTTCCTAATTGATCATATTTATTAAAGATTTTAAAGTGGCAATAATCAAATTTCCTAAGGCTGCTATTCATAGAAAAAGAGAGCTAGTACCAATTACTCAGCACACCATCTGTACAGCTACTGTAGTAATTCAATTTAAAAACGTATGCACAGTTTTGAGTATGCTGGTGCACCCTTGCTATACTGGTGGTTGGAAGGTCGGCATAGGAGTATCAAGAGCCACATGATGAGTTAGTTACAAAAACTGAACCAAACCAAGGATGACATTAATATGCCTAGAATATTTGATCTCAGAAAAATTACATTCCCGATTATGCAGATCAGATCTTTTAATGCTTTAACTTTGATAGTTTGCAAATAGAATTCAAACATCACATGACTTGGTGCTTTGGGTCATCTGAAGTCCTACTGTGGTCTACAGATTCTATTCTTGGATTCAGTTTTTAGAACTGTTCTTGAAAACAGCCACAGAGACTGACATTTTAATGCTTTACTGATGTTCTACACAGTTATGATTTGAAATGTGGCAATAAATAAATTGACATATTTATAAAATATTAAATGAACTAAAGTAGTTAAGATAAACACTATGTATGTACATGTTTAAAGTCATATTTTTAACAATTTAACATGAAACCCTTTCTTCACTAGCACAAAAGCAATTATAATTAGCCATACTTTTTATCTACAGCATGGCTACTTAAAAGACAAGAAAATTTGACAAATTTGGAATGCATTTTGGGGGAAAATATCTGACCTTCATAGCTCTACATATAAACAGTAATGCTACACAGTTCATAAGTAACATACATGTTGGAATCATTTTCAGTATATTTCCTATTTACCTGCTATTACTTTTACGTTTTGTGTGTGTGTGCGCGTGTTTGTACATATGTGTGCACATGCACAGGAAGGATAGAGGGTTATGTCTAGTGTCTTCCTCTGGCATTTTCTTCTATGTCCTGATTCTTTGAGTCAAGGTCTCCCTTTGAACCTAGAGCTTACACATTCAGCCAGATTAGCTACCAGCTTTCCCATGGGTTCCCTGTCTCAGCTTTCCCAGGGGTTCCCTGACACCATCTCTCTAGCATGAGGTTTATAGGCACATACCTCCAACCCCAGCATTTTAATGTGGGCCCTGGGCATTTGAACTCAGGACTTAATGATTACATGGGAAGCACTTTACCCAGTGAGCCATCTCTTAGTCCTACTTTTTATCTCAGTATAAACTTTAAATGGGAGTGGTTAAACTTTAATCTATGTCTACTTTTTAATAATATATACCATTTATCTGGAACACTGGAAAAAAATCTCAATTACTGCACACATAATGGAATAGCAAAAGAGAGTATTTGAATCATTTGAACATTAGTAACAAAAAGCCCAGTAATACTAACTTTGGCTCCATACCTTTTCATTCTTTGTAATTGAAGTAATATGAGCTCCCAGAATCATATATTTAGAAATAAATAAAATATTTCCATAGGAAAATTAATGCATTTTAGAATAGTCCAATATTTTTGTACAAATAATTTAATTAATATTTCTTATTTATTTATTTATTTATTTATTTATTTATTTATTTATTTATTTAGGACCAGAAATAAGAAAACATTTTCATACTTTACTCCGTGCCCATGTGTAAGGAGATATGGAGAGTCTCAACTAATTTCAAAATATGTCATGGAAAAGAATAACTATGGATTCCCACTGAAGAAAAGCTTTAGACACGTAAGTATATCATAGATTAAATTGGTAGAACTTGTTCTTTCCAGTCAAACTTCAGCTTTAAGATTTGATTTACCTTAACTGGAACTGAGATATATGGCAAATTTTAATGGGGACCAAGAACCCAGGCCCCAAGGGGAAATTCCCACTAACAGAGATCCACAGAGAGGCTAAACCCATTAGAATCTTGGCAAATTAGCAATGTTTTTCTCATTTAATCTACACTGATCTCATTCTCCCATGGAGATTTTGTTTGTATTTTTCAGAAGGCAGTGAGAGCTGTGGACAACCCAATTCCACCAACAAGACATGGATGATGGCTGACATCCTGGTGGGAAATGAACCACCCTTGGCCTATTGTATGGAGCCCAAATGAAATCTATGAGAAAGGGGGGAGATGCAAAAGAGACCTATGACCACAGCAAGTCAGATAACCAATGAAGGTCAACTGAGACAGACACCAACGATACCCAGCACAACCCAAAGCAGAAGTCCCGAGACATTTAAGATCTCAACAATAAAGCAGACGTAAAACTCACCCACCAAGACTCAAGAAACTAAGCCCAAGAGGGGGGCTGAAAGATTATAAGAGCCATGGTGGGGGAAAATATCCAGAGACTTTGCCCCCCTCAGCAATAGCACACAAATGGAGGGGGGATACAGGCTACAACTTGAGCTAATCATAACCCCCTATCCCAGGCACTGATCCAGTATGCCCACTGAGAAGAGCCCCCAGTGAGTTGGGGACAGGGAGGACAGAAATGGGGTGCCACCACAAGATCTGCTGATACAATGTATCTAATTATTGCAAATAAAAATTTTAAAAAAAGAAAAAAAAGATTTGCTCTTTGTGGTTTGGGGGCAGGAAATAAGCCATTATTTAAATCTGTGTTCTAGATATTTTATACAAGCAGACACCAATTGCTTGAATGTTCAAGTCCAAATAATACTATAACCAGGAAAACAAGAAAATAGTAATTGTTAGCATTCAGGTAAACCAGATTTATTATATTTTTTAAAAGATGTCGACTATATATTAAAAATATATTCTTTTCATGGTATGTGTGTGTGTGTGTGTGTGTGTGTGTGAGAGAGAGAGAGAGAGAGAGAGAGAGAGAGAGAGAGAGAGAGAGAGAGAGAGAGAGAGAGAGAGAGATGTGGTATATACATGTTTTTGTGCTCCCTGTGAGCACATGTGCAAAGGCCAGAAGATATTGGCTGTTATCACCTGTCAGAATTCCCCTTTCTTTCCTTGAGATAGGATTGTTCAATGAACCTGAAGCACATGCTATCTCCCAACTACCTCAATTTAGGGTGGTTGAATAGTGAGCCCCTGCAACCCTCCTGTCTTTGAGGCCTCTCAGTTTTGGGGTTACAGGTGTGCCTAGTCATGCCTGGATTTTTGTATGGGTGCTGGAGAATGAACTCAAGTTTGCAAAGACACCCAGCCCTATCCTTAGTCCATTGACAATGTCTTTATCAGTATTGTGTAATGGATGATCAAAGGGACAAATTCATAAAACGATTCAACCTTCTACTTAATTTCATTATTCTGTGTATTCATTTTCATTAGTTCACCACAAATAAATTGAGTTAGAGATTACATTAGTTGTAAGAATTTTATTAAAATATTGTCTGTAAGAGCACACTACTAAATATTAACTTAATGTATGCGTTTGATTAAATCTACTATATTCAAGATAATTACCTTTCAGTATATTTTTAGCATATTTCTTCTGTAATACTTGCCTTTCTCTTTGACGACAATGTTTTATCAGAGAATTGAGTGACTAGACTTAACTTTTGGATCCCATATCTTTTTACTGTATATGACCCTAGGTTTATAGAAGATACCTGATCTTTGTTTAGTGGGTGGATGAGTGAAGTGAGCCAAAATAAACTGTCATCCAGCAACCCAACTCATTATTTTTGAAGACAGGATCTCAATCAATTGTCCAGGCTAGCCTAAAATTAAATATTTAGATCATGCTGGTCTCAAACTTGCAGTGATTCTCCTGCCTTATACTACTAAATGCTGGGATTACAGGGATAAGGCATCTTGTCTGACTCCCAACTCATCATTAAAAATGAAATAAAATCCAGTAAAGAAGCCTGAGGAGTATACTCACAATTACTAGTAAAAACGACATTTATTTTAGGTTTAACTGACTCCACTCATGCTAAACAAAACCCATAAAAAATAAAGACAGCAGAGGCCAGGCATGGTGGCTCACACCTTTAATCCCAGCATTTGGCAGGATTGTTGATTGCTGTGAGTTGAAAGCCAGGCTAGAGCTACAATGAGAAGCACTGAATTAAATAGAAAAATATGGAAAATATTTAAATAAACATCAGATAAAATGATCACTAAGCAGTGATGTAAATAACTGAAAGATAACTTAAATATTCAAAATTTGGTTCTTCATTGATAAATCATATCAGAGGTATGAAAAAAATTGGAGAAATTCTTAAAAGTTGAGTCTAATTAAAATGTGCTCAATAAATAATGAGAAGCACCCTAGAGAAGTTGAAGCTGTCCAAGGTGCTGAACACATATGCTATTTTCTTCTCTGGACTGAATACTCAGAGGTGATTTTTGCCACTATACATTTCATGTTCCTTTTCTGGCTTTAGTCCAGGTCAGAGCTACCTGAGTTCATGATGGTTTTGGCTCTGTAGTTCTGTCTATATGGGGTCAATATAGTGCTCTCTTAAATTGTAACAATGTCTATGTTAGTGCATGGAAAACTCTTGGAGTTCATTTTAGTTCCATCTATATTACTTTCCACTCTTTATAGTCAAAATGAGTTATGTTAAATACAATGACTTAATAATTTCCCTCTGTTTTATTCAGTGAGGTGAAGTGCACTAAAAGATTAGATAATTTTCTGCTTTCAATACCATAGAGACCACTAATGTGTTTATTGATGGAGAAAAATCATACATAGATGTCAAACCTTTCAGGCAGCAGATTTGAGAAAGGTAGGTGTATAAGAAATAGTCTCAGTATTTAGGTGTAAGTCATGATTTCAACTATGATTATGAGTTCTGCTAGAATTGCAGGAGGCTGGAAGAGAGAACCATGTTACTTACTAATGATGGGTCTTAAAGTACTCTGTTTTTTTTGTGTGTGGTGTGTTATTTTGGTCAAAGTAACTCTGCTCCTTTCTCTAAGACCAGTCTCTTTTGTGTGATAAATTACACAGTAAGACCATGAGAGTAATATTGTTGTTTAACTTCATGTTTTGCATTGGATGCTGTCCTATTAAGTTACTAAGTATATAAAATATTTACTGGGACTAGATTCAGAGATGGTAAGAGAAGAATCATTATTGAGGAATAAAATTCTATAATTTATATAATTTCTTCTCCAGTGAAGAAAGATACTGATCTAAGTTCAGAGATATTGTTGTAATGTACTCAACTTGTCATTCAGTAACTCTATAGCTCTCCTACACTGTAAATTTTTACCAAACTCATAGTGGATACACTGCTGACCAATGGTAAGGAAAAACTGAGCACTTATTAGTGATTGATTGGGTTGATCAGGCTATAGCCATTGTCCAACCTCATGTAAAGATTGTGTCCCTATTATAAGAGATGCCTTTCTGTTAGTTCTCCAGTAGTGTATGCTATTGATGGAGAAAATAAGGGAATGAATTTGTGCAGATTGGTTTGTCTTTATATTTGATAATTAAGATCATCATACAAAATAACAACTTAGCAGTGAATGTAAACACAGAATCTATTTTTAGTGGGCCCATTTATACAGATCCAGACGTGATCCCATTTACGGAAATTTTATGACAGCGATATTCTAATTTTATTTCCTACAATTATATAAACATGTATCCCAATCACCATTGTCCATGGATCAGTGCAGATCATAAACACAGGGCATTTCTTACACTTAATTTGAATAACCAAAGGCACAGCTTGAGATTATTCAGAATGGGAATCACTCCTCCCACAAACCCGTGGATCTATGATGTCCCACCAGTCCATACTTAGATAGGTGACAGCAGGTTTTTTTTACTGAGTCCCAAGAAAACACAGCTTGATTTACTTTTCCTTTGGAACAGCTAATCACAGAGAATGTTCATGTGTTCACAGGTTGGTATTGATGGGGGTTGGGTTATATAGTTGGTGTATGTTCTTTGTTATTACAACACAACATGGTGTGCATTCTAGAGCAGCTGGAACTTGCTCCATGTGCATTAATTCTAGATGATGAAGTGGTATTTAGCATAACTAAACTAAATGGTTTTTATGGGTATGATGAGACCTTACCATGATTACAGGGCTGAGTTTAGTGGTTTTCATTGTTCTCTGATAACATACTTAGGCTCATTCATTTATGAGGAAAAAGGCATGTCAAGATGTTGATTTTGTTGGTAAATAGGGTATGACTCTGTGTCACAATATTGGGTAACCTGATTGTCTCCTCGTGAGTATCCACAGCACTCAGGTACAATAAGGATCTTTGAGAACTGCTGACTCCATCCAAGTGCTCAGGACCCAGTGTTCTAGGAGTTATCTATTCAAAAGTTCCTCTCAGTATCAAATTGAAATATTGCAGGTATTTAAGACATCTTCTAATGGCTATTAATAGCAATTCAGTGTAGTTTATGCTGTTAGAAATTGCAAATATGCCCATGAACTATTTTTTAATTGTAGAAAGTAATGAATGATACAACAACTCACCTTTTTGGTGTGAATGCTCTGAAGTGTCAAGACCTGAAGCTTCTATGATCTTCTACCATTTGTTTATCATTTTCATTTGTGTATTGTTTGTAGCCATGTTGGGGATTCATGAGTTTAATTGAACTGTTCTGGTAATAGAGCCACTCCTGCTTCTTATTTGTAACTTGGAATCACTCCCTATTTAACCTTGTAAAGTTCACTTTGCAAATATCCACAAAACTAACTTGGAAAAACAGTCAAAATATATTTATTTTTCAGTCTACATGGCACTGTTTACCTCCAAGGATAGGGATATGTCAGTGGGTTCTTTTTATAGAAAGAAAGTCCTAGAGACCTTACATTGTTATTTCCATCACAACAATAATTTGTTACAGGGGAAATAAGATTTATAAGATTTTATTTCTTTTGATGTCTCCTTTTAAGAACCAAGATTACATAAAAACATGAGAAAAATCCTTATGGTATATATTCAAGTGCTGTTGAAATTCACCTTTACTTTACTTATTTAATATGAAAAGTTTAATGAAAACATAATGCACTCTGACATTATTTTATCCATAAGCCATTTCACTTGCTATTATGCCCAGTTCCACTTCAGTGATATTGAAATCTAATTGTAGTTATAACCCTGAAATTAATGACAGATGGGGCTGGAGAATTAAGAGATTTTCTTGTTGATAAGATTTTAAACAAAGGAAAATCAACTTTTCATGAAAGGACTGCTCTGCTGTCAAGACATATTAATGTATTTCATTTCATCCAGAAGTTTGAATACATACCTTCTAGTTTTCAAGTTACACTTTCTTTACTAGAATAATTCTACAAAATGACTGAGTATGGCTGCAAATTCAACTGTCATTATGCATCAACAACTCACAGGTTTAATCTTTGCATTTGGTTTTCTCCTACATGTCTCTGACTGTAGGTGAAAATAGATGATTTAACACCATCACCGAAATTACTTAGACCTAAATCCATTATTTGAACAAAAAACTTAGAAACCTGACTTGATATTCTTCAGAATCTGTCAAATAGTGTTAATATCATCTGTGGTACACCATAGTCCTCATGTTTTTATCATGTAAAAAATGTTCTGTGTGTGTTTGTGAAATGATCAAAACAAAGTATCACATAGCCAAAATAGCATAAAACAACAAAATTATGTAGCAGTTTTGGATGCCAAAAATTTTAAATCAGATTTTAAATTTGTCAGGGAATACTCCTACTCACTTCTGCAGGGGAATGTATCCTTTTTTCCAGTTACCTTTCTGTGGCTTCCTAACAACCTTCAGCACACTGGCAGCTATGCGACTAGTGGTCCACCATTCTTCATAATGACTGCTCCTTAACTTAACTAATCCCAATGCAATTACTAACCCAGTTTTCAGAAATGTTCACATGATTAGAAGCTTCTTGACTAATATTTAATAGATTTTTTTGGGGGGTACACATTTTAATCTCTAACATACGATTTTGATAAAAACCCAGACACATAGTCCTACTTTTGCCAGATTAAGGTAATAATTTAGTTAATAATATTTATGTATATGTAAGAAATCTAATTATTGAACATAAAATTTCACTATGTATACAGATACTGATACAGATAATATGTCTTTAATTTCTTTCATTTTTCTAAGAGTCTGGGTCTTGAATCTTATTCTAGGAACTAGGTTTTGTGAGAGTAATATTTCTGTCTTACCAACACCTATTGGCATTTAAAATATGTAAATAATACATGGTACATTGTTAAGTAGTACCTTAAAATAAATGAGATGACAAGATCAAAAATCTTAATAACAAGTTAGAATACAAAATAACAATAAATAAAAGAAATCACTGAGACTCCAGCTAAGTTTATAACAAAGAAAAAGTCTGTTGGGAATTTTCCATTCTTGCATCTGCAACTGAATAATCAAGCTCCAAGATAGTGCCATGAACTTACTTTTCCCAGTTTATCTATTTTGGCCTTGTAATTATGATTCAAATCATAGCCAGCAGCCAACCACAAAAGCCTGGTCTTTAAAGCATGCCTGAGCTAGACCGCAGCAAGTGTGGATAAGTCCCTACTTGTAGTGTTAAGCTGTTCTGTCTCTTTCTTCCCTTCTTTACTCTCAACCTCACATCACTCCATGCCCTCTGTCAACTTGGAAAGTTGATTTTTATTATTATTGTTGGCATGTTACTATGTTAGTTCTCAAATTTTCCTTTCTAGATTTACTATAGTGACTTATAATTTGGAAAACATACATTAAAAATTGGGAGTTTCCCCCTGAATTTTATTCTCTGTCACATTTTCTTCTTTGTGCCAAGGGGGGAAAATAATAAAATATTGGAATATAGTGAAAAAAGAAAGGGTGGAAAATAAGTAGAAAATAAATGTATTGGTTCATCTTTACTGTCATAGATATTTTATTATTTTAAAAATATATTTATTTGTTAAGGAGAGAAAGAGAGAGGCGAGGAGAGAGAGAGAGAGAAAGAAAGAGCTTGACAATGTGTGTACAAGGGCCTCTAGCCACTGAAAACAACCTCCAGATGCATGCACCACTTTATGCCTTCAGCTTTATGTGAATACTGGGGAATCAAACACAGGTCATTACACTTTGCAGACAAACACCTGAGCCATCTCTACAGACCCAGATATTTTATTTTGTATATAAGTAAGTAGAGGATCAAACAAAGAGTATATGACAGGTTCCAAGTTAATCTAATTAAGCTGAAGGTTTTAAAGTATGATTCATTTTGACTATAATATTAGATATTTTAAAACATCACTCTTCTCAGTGGTTTACAGAGTGAATAAATTTAAGTTGGCACTTGAGAAACTGCAATGATAAAACATGCATTAGTATTGACAGGCTGTAAGTCCTTTCTAAATTCATCTATGTAGGTAGTACAGTCCCAATCAAAATCCCAGAAAATTAATATGTATGCATTGACTAATTGTTTCCAAAGATTAGCAGAAAGACATAAGTCCCAGAATAATTAGCACTATCAAAGGAGAACAAAGATTAAATTTATTTGAAGAATTACTTAAAAAGCTACAGGACTCAAATTCCAAGATTGGTGGAAAATAAGTAGATCAACGAAACACAACATAAAGCCGATAAATACCAACAGAAATATAATTAAAACACTTGTCCAAAGAAGAGAAGTCAGCGCTGTGATACACAGTAATTTGTGTGTGTGTTTGTGTGTGTGTGTGTGTGTGTGTGTGTGTGTGTGTGTGTGTGTGTGTGTTGTCTGAATCATCCATTCATGTGTGTGTCCTGTGCTCATATGTGTAGAGACCTTTGGCAAATACTGTTTCCTTCTCTATGCTGTTCCCTCTTATTTCCTTAACATGGAGTCTGTCACCAAAGTTGGGCTGCCATTTTTTTTTTCATCAAAAAGTTTGACCAGGAAACCCCAGAGGTTCTTCTGTCTTTGTCTGCTACAGCCCTGGGTTCACAGACATTCATGACCATTGCTGACTTCTTACATGGGTTCTGGGGATTGCTCTCAGGTCCTTACGCTGTTACCAACTGAGTCATCTCACTAGCTCAAAAGGGACTTTTTAAAAAATTCACAGTAATCATTATGGACAATAAAAATTTGAAATTAAAAAAAGAAAACTAGTTTTAAAACATTAGTTTTTTTCTATAATTAGGTCTTAGTTAATAATAAATATCCTTTTCACTATAGCAAAAAAAAATTCACAGTAAATGCTGATGGAACAACTGAACCTCCATATGTAAAATAAAAATCAACACAGAGACCTTATGACCCTTATAAAATTATTAAAATGGTTTATAAATCTATATATATTGGGAACACATGCATAATTTATAGATCATATTAGAAAACATGTGATTGTAGGGTGAGGATTTGCTAATTCAATACTAGTAGAACTTTTCAGAAAGAGAATATTGAAAAATTAGATTATATTAAAATTAAATGCTTTAAAGTCACTATGAAAATGAAATAAACATAGTCTAGGAGAAAAAATTTGGTAAAACACATGCATCTTAAGGCACAGCTGTGGAAAATATATGTGGATTCTTAAACTTCAATCACAAGAAAACAATTGGTATCATCTCTCGCTTTTTAAATGTAAGATGGATACATGATGGGCAACAGATGTGTGATAAGACACTCAGTATCATCATGTCATTAGAAATTGTATACAATAGCAAGAGGGCATATCTCTGCACATCTGTGGGAGTGAGCAATACCTCAATCTCTGACAGCACCATATTAAGGGGGGATTTGGAGCAGGAAGAACTCTTATTCACTCCTGCTGGGCAAGAAAGTAGGGTGGCCAGTTTGGAAGAGTTTGAATTCATTATAAAGGCAAACACATTCCTACCACATTATGATTTGTATATAAAATATTCACCCAAAATTTGTGTATTGGAGACATGTTTGTAAGGGTTCTGCTTGTGAGAGCTGGTAGAACTTTGAAGAGAAGCCTAGTTGGAAGAAATGCCATCATTTGTTTCATGTCTGCAAAATGGATAATAGGAACAGACCTCCTCTCTCTTTGCTTCCCAGTTTCCATGAGATAATGAGCTTTCTACCTCCACAGAATTGAGCCCTCACAGTGTTTCCTTGTACAGACAGGTAACCCAGAAAAGGTCAAAGGAGACAGACACCAACGATATCCACCACAACACTTAGATCTCAACGATAAAGCAGACTGAAAACTCACCATGGCTCAGGGAACTGTAAATGATGCATTATGTACAAACAAGATATTGATAATAGAGGGGATTTCTTGTGGGGTTCTATATGAGGGACATGAGAACTCTTTACTTTACACTCCATTTCCAGTAACCTTAGCAGAGCTCTAAAATGTGTCGACCACCTAAATGAATAGAGAATTTACACAATTATGTTGCTACAGTAAAACATCATGGAGCACAGCATAGAGTACATGTGTGTGACTGTTCTGGGTAAAATACTGGGCTAGGCTGGAGCAAAGGAATTAAGAGGCAAGTTCTGAGAACAACGCTAGACCAAGTAGCCTTAGTGGATGGTTAAAGGAAGGAGAAGAATGAATCATGGCAGTTAGATTTTTGGAAAGATGCCCCTTAGAGGTTTCTGACCTATAACTATAGTTCAAAATAATTAAAAGGCCACTGTCCAAAGCACAGAAATTCAGAGAAACCATATGCAACCTCTGTAACTTGGTCTCCTGAAGAAATGAGCTTTATGCATGGTGATAGGACTCAGGTTTTTTTTTTGTATTTTTTGTGTCATATCCTCCAAATATAATTACTTTGACCAATGTTCTAACTTTTTTGCCTTAAGTATTATTTTAATAGCTTTAACATTTCTCATCTGACTTTTAAGGCTTCAATACTTTGTGAGTTGGCTTTACTCTGTGATGTGATAGGATTCACTTTCAGACCCCTGTTTCCTCTGCATTAGTGTTGAAAAGAAAACACCTCCTTTCTTCCAATATATTTGGACATTCTTGCTGAATATTACTAGGGTATGTTTATTTCTGAAATTTTGATATTTTTGTGTCATTTTTATTTCTGTCTGTCTTTGTACCAGTATCATACTGTTTCAAATAATGCTATCTTGTGATCTATTTTGAAATTAGAAATTGCAATGTTTCTGGCTTTACTCTCCTTGCTTGGGATTGCTCTGGCTCCTTTGAGTCAGTCTTGCATGATTCAATAAGTAATTTAATGTTCTCTTATCTGGTTCTGTAGATAATATCATTGAGGTTTGGAAATGGATTGTTTTAAATTTGTAGATCATGTTGGGCAGTGTGGACACTATTTTTATTGAGAAAGTTAATACACAAACATGCTGTAATTTGCTTGCAATTCCCTCCCTTTACCCTTCCTGAAACCCTCCTCTTCTCTAGTTCCCCAGAACCTGCTCCCTTTTCCATAGAGTTCCTCCTCTATTTTTGCAGAAAGGATGTTAGAGCCAGATACTGGAGAGGATATTTTGCAATACTAATTTCCAGACGTAAAGGGGCTTGTGAGTTCACTGAATCAATGAGACAAAATTGAGCCTATCAACATTTTGATATAGATGATAGGGGATGGAAAACAAGAGTCATTTTTATCAATATCAATAATTATAATCCACAGACACTGCATATTTCACAATTTATCTCTGATGCCTTTAATTCCCTTTAACAAGGATTTTACAGTTTGATAATTTTTAAATTTTTAAAAAATATATTTTATTTATTTAAGAGAGAGAGAGAGAGAGAGAGAGAGAGAGAGAGAGAGAGAGAGAGAGAGAGAGAGAGAGAGAGAGAGAGAGAATGGGGACAGCACGAACTACAGACACATACGCCCTCTTGTGCATCTTGCTTTATATGGGCACTGGGGAATCAAAGTCAGGTCCTTCTGCATTGCAGACAAATGCCTTAACTGCTAAGCCATCTCTTCAGCCCGATAATTTTTAAGTGTACTCATTTCTATCTTTAAGTTTAATCCTGAGCACGTTACATGTCAGTGTGCTTTTACCCAGAAGGAGAGGTTGCATTCAAGGGAAAAATTTTTTTGTTGTTGTCGTTTTTAACTGTTCCAGGCTGGGGATGGAGTGACTTGAAGGCCATGCTTTCTATGGCTTTCTGTGTCCCTTGTTAGAGAAATAGTTTGCACATTTTCTCCAATGTTTACATTGTCTCCAATATATGGATTACCTCCTTTGCTGTTCTTATTTCATTATAATACTTGTCTATTTTTAAAATTCATTTATATGTTGTAATAAGTTTTGTTTGTGACATTTAGATTTTCCTATGTATAGAATCATGTCATCTACAAGCATGAATAATTCAACATCTGGTTCCATTTGGAGGCTCTTTATTTCTTTTTTTTTTTACTCATTTGAGTAATGCCTTCCTGTAGCACATTAGATATGAGTGAAGAATATAGAAAGCCTTATTCCAGATCTTGGTTATCTAATGTAATACTGGCTCTGGGTTTCATGCATAATCTCTAGTGCTTTGAAACATACTCTTTGTATACCATTTAGTGAATGTTGTTAATAGGAAAGAAAACTGAAAATTATATCAGAGAAAGAGGATTAGAGGAAAAAATTTGAAAAAAATTCTAACAAAACTTGAATGAGTTGATATTTATTTTGATATTTTTTCATTCATTGCAACACAAATAAACAGGAAAAAATCACCAAAAGATAAGTAACAAGCAAGAGAATCACTAGTCGGCATTCAGGCATGACAATCATTTTCCTATAATTTAATCCATTATTCCAGTCTGATTAAGTAGCAGTAGATATTTTTTACACATATGCATGCAACTTTTCCCAAGGAGACATAAATGAATGTTTATTCCCCAAAGATAGACCATCAGATGCTTTACCTCCCCTTCCTCCGCACAATCATAATAAAGACACCTCTCAAGTCTAGCTTGGAAAAATGGTGATTTCCTTGGGGTTAGTCTTAGAAGCAGTTGCATCATAGAAAAACCCATACAAGTACAGTTGATGATTCACTGCAACTGTATATGGTCTCCTTCCCCAGCTTGTAGACAGATCCTCCAGTAAGTTTCCACCCCTCCAGCACCAACTGTTTATGGCTTTTATAACCTTGAGGGTGGTGAAATGTCCTGAAAATATCACTGGTCTTTAAATGCTTTTCTTTAAAAGAAATTGCTACCACAATATGCCTATAATTTCTCTGGTGGCAGAAGATGTAAATTTTATACCAAATGCCAAAAATCCCTTTTAATCATTTATAAAAGTACAAACACACGAAGCATTTTCAAAGTAGAAAAATAAAAGCTGAAGTATGTAATTAATGATGAATTGAGATATCAGTGTCTAGACAGCATAACTGATGCAATGAAACATCACTCTGTGCACTTCATATTTGAGAGTTTATTCCTGTTATTACAGGCTAATTAGCATAGCAGTGCAGTAGTACAACCTAAGGGGCCTGTGTGCCTTCAGTAGTTGTAAAGGTAATGAAGGTTGAAAGCTTGTCTATTCTGGTAAGTAGTCCTTCTCATCCATTAAATAACTTAATGCAACACATAAAATGTGATTCATAATTCCCATGTCTAAGTATATGAAATGAAGTAGTGGCAGATATTTTAGAAAAGTGGAGACTGCTAGATACCAGGCATATTGAGTCATGATTTTAGGTCATGTGTCCATCAATGAGGTAAATATGTAACTTGAAAAAACAGAAATCAAGGGCTGGAAAGATGGTTTAGTGGCTAAGGTGTTTGCCTACAAAGAAGGACCCAAGTTCCATTCCCCGGTACCCACATAAAGCCAGATGCACAAGCTGGTGTATGCATCTGGAGATCATTTTCAGTGGCTGGAGGCCCGGGTGTGCTCATTCTCTTTCTCTCTCTCTCTCTCTCTCTCTCTCACACACACACAAACACACACACACACCACACACTCTTTATCAAATAAATAAATATCAAAACCAGAAGTCAAACTTTCCTATCCCTACTACAATGCTTCTTCAGAAAGAGTCGAGGATAATAATTATTTCTTTGTTTTAATGAGTGTTAAGGATCAAGTGACATCATGTGTATAAGAGCACAGTGTGGCACATCATAAGTGCTTAGGGTTAAATCTTATTTACAGTGCCCAGAGCAATCTCTGATTATTTAAAGGGAGGGCTGATAGTGAAGACATTTTGTACTATAACTAGGGTTTTATCTATGTTTTATGAAACAGCAGATAATATTTGTAAGAGGTTTGACTATGATTTCTATGGTTTATTGAATTTTCCCCCTCACTGAACTGGGGATTGAACCAAGGGCTTTGCACATGCTCGACCTACATTCTACCAATGAGCTTCATTGCCAGACCTTGACAGACGGTTATCATTTAATAATGGTGACAACAATTATGTGTTACAAAATACATAGTCTTACAGGTTTACAAAAGAATTTAAAGATGACAATTTCAATTATTTTCAGTTGTTAATATGGGCATTTCTAGAACTTTGAAAAGTGCTTATATTTTGCACAGTACCAATCAAATTGTCTAGTAGCTAAAGGGTAAGAGACATGCTAATTATTAGCCCACTGGTCTGGTCATTGGGGGGCTGCTATATTCAGATTTGAGCCTCATATCTTGATAGACTAGCTGACATCACATATTCTCAAAAGACATTATTTCTGTTAAGTTGAAAGTATTCAAGAAACTCTTATGTAAACAATTGCAAAAATCATTTACAATTACATTTGAATTCAGACAAAATAGGTAGATCTTCCTCCGGCATTCAGAATCATAGAGAAAGACACAGATGGCCACTGTAAAGAAGGGTTTCCAATGAACAAATGTGTCCAAACGTGATATATTGATTTTGTATCAATTATTTTCCTTCCTAGATAATTTATGCTTTGGAAGTCGATGACTCCTTTGCTGGCACACGAAAGAACTGTAGACACTGAATAATTATTATTCTTAATGGCTCAATAATCTGACTAATGAACTATTCTTATTCTCTTTGCCTCTAAACATGGATGTCTCCACTCCAAGTATCATGCATGCCTAATTCTGTCTTGACTTCTTGGGGATCACAACTAATGCAAACTAGTTTCTGGATGTGATGAAAGAACATTTTTACAGAGGATACTTTTTTATATTCCATCATCATTTTTTCTCATTTTTTAAAGTTAGCATACAAAGCTGAGGTGTTCATTGTAGCATTTTCATGGATATATGTCCTGATACTTTGTTCTATGCATTCCCCTAACCCTCCTCTCTCTCCTCCATCCCCTCCCACTCCTTCTTCCCCAGACTCGGTCCCCAGTCTCCTTTCATGTGACATTCATTTCATTACCTTCTCTTATTCCTCCTCTCTTCCCTTACATCCCTTCTTCCCTCCACCAGTCACCCTTTATGTCCTAAACATATCACCATATATATATTAATATGACTATAAATGGTATAAATCCTGCAATGAAATTTATTTAGCCATAAAGAAGAAAGAAATCTTGACAAATGCAGGAAAATGAATGGATCTGGGGATTATTTTGGTAAGTGACATAAACCAGACTCAGCAAGCCATCATTGTTTCGGAGCTTCTAATCTCGTGCTCTGTTCGGATTAGATGGAGGTACTTAAACGAAGCTCCTTTGCTACTTGTTCCAGTTTCTGCGTCAAACACATTTCCTAATCCACTAGCACTGTTGATGGGGCCTACCTTTTTTTTTTTTTTTCTGAGATCTTCAGAACAGCCCGGCCTGGAGTGGGTTCTCTCCTTAGTGATTACTATGACAGGGTTATTTCTCAGAATTACTTAAATCTCTTTGCAATGCCAGAAAACACCATCCATCAATTACCCTCAATGGCAGGCTACTTCCTCTGACACTTGGTTTCCATGCTGTCTATGGTATGGTGCTCTACACTCCGGAGAATATGGTGGGAGGTTGCCCTCTGCCCTCCACAGGAGAGTACATCTGTAGAAAGACCCCAAAGGAGAGAAAATGAGAGAAAAAAATATTGCTTGGATTGATATTACTTTGTAGGTTTAGTGAGTTAAAAGTTTTTCAACTACAATTTCCCCAAGGCTCAAAGTATAAGTCTTAGAGAGATATTGTTACTCCTACAGTTGCTACCCCAAAGCTTCTGATCTACCAAAACAACAGGCTGAGAGACCAAACAGGAGCGCTTAACTCACCAGTAATATAACGAAGATACTGAAATGCTGGTATGCAAAATTCTTCTGTATTATGAGAAAATTGGTCTTGGTATATCAAATAGTTTTACATAGAGCTGTATTTAAGAATTTAATATTACTGTTTTAATGTTTGGTAACTATAATTAAATAGTAAGAACCTGTACATTTTGAATTTGTAATTGATTCTAGAATGATGAAGAAGAATTTTCTTTTAGGCTTTATAAATTAATTATTTTTGAAACTTTTTTTCTCCTACCTTTTTTTGATAACTTACCATTTAAACACTTTAAATGCATCTTGTTAGAGTTTTCTATTTTTGTTGGTCTCACCTCTTCACAGGATATTATCAAGTCAAATCTAGTTGCTTTAACTGACCCAGTTTTGATAATATGGTGAAACTAGACACTTAAGGTTGAATCTCTGTGTTGTATTTTGGTAGCATTATGGCTATGTACAAGTCCACATGTATTACCTGTTCAGATATTTTTAAAAATTCATAAAGTATACAAAACATATTTGAACTCATTGCCATCGAACAAATAATCAAAACAATAAAATACCCATTCCTATCATTACCTTGTTTAAAACTTCATGTTTTCTTTTTGTTTGGAAAAGCCTTAATTTGTCCTTAAATCCCCTTTGTTATGACTTGGATATAACAATCCACTTATGAAGTCTTCATCCTCACATAGATTGTATTGGGAGGCGTTAAGGACCTTTAAGAGAGAGAATCCTTAGGTTGTTAGAGGTGTGTTTATCAAGCATTTGAGAGGCCATACTCCTTTCATGGTCTCCTTCCTGGCTAGAGGTAAACTCACTTAAGCATACAATTCTGCTATGATGTTCCATATGAATTCCCATTAGCCTAAATAAACTTTTCTGTACTTCAGAAATCACTTGCATCCAGTACTCTATTATAATGTCTCCTTGTTATTGTGCTTTCCTGGTTTTCTGTTTGATACACACTAATTGAGCATCGACTGGAAACCATGAATAGGTTGTTGCTGTTCTCAAAATGAACAATTTGCCCCCAAATTTTTTAAGTTCTGGATTCTCAGAGCTCCACTAAACGCTTGATTTTATATCTACTATCACACCTCTTCTCCTCCATGTACCTTTTGCTTTAACTTTATTCTTCCTAAAATGTTTAATGAATGCCTGCTATGCCCACATACTGTGCAAAAGTACAAAGAGCACAGAATCCAGTTTCATTCTTATGTTTGCAATATAGGGATAAAAAACATACAGCTAAATATACTTTTAAACCTGAAGTGATAGGTTTTATTATAATAGAAAGTAATTTATTTTTGGACAATAAAAGAGAAGCAAATACAATAAAATGACCTTAACAGAGGAAATAGAGAGGGTGATCAGTCAGAAAAAAGAAGCTTTTAATATGTCACTGCACAGCAGTGTGACTAGTATAGCACAGTGTGTGTGTGTTTTCACAGAAAAATTTAAAAAATTGATAATAAACTAATATTCTTTCAAATCTGAATCTGGAGGATGATAACAAGCCTGGCATAGTTGGGGGAGGGGCAAGTCTGATGGAGAGGATGTGACTGAAGGAGGAAGAGAAGGGACCCAGGATTATAGTGGCAGAGATCAGCTCAGGAGAGACCTATTATTCAAGACATTTTCCAAGAACTAAGAGAATTTTACTATGATTGGATTTTCATTTGAATTAAGGGGGAATATATAAATGAAGTTGGAGAGATAACCAGATAGCAGATTAAGTAAAACCATGAAAAAAGTAGTTAGACAATTTAATATTTTCATACTAAATGAGAAAAACAGTGTTTTAAACAGGAAAAAAATGACACATTAGATTTATTTTTCAAAGATTATCTGATAAAAATTCACTGAGCTGTCCAAGGAGGAATAAAATAAGAGGATTAGGGGTCTCTGGAGGTAATCAAAGTCAAAAGGAGTGCTGGCCTAAATGATAATTTGTCAAGACCAGAGAAATGTTCATAAAGATTAAATTTATTTTTGACAGTCATTAATCTTTCTCCTCTTCTTTGTCTCTAAGCTCCATAGAGTGGGGACCATTGCTGTTTTATTTATCACAAACTTTCCATATATTCCCTCACCTTTGCAGAAGAGTACTTGGAGTACAAGCAGTATTTTTGAATAAATGTGTTGCATGGCTTTTCCTTTGGACCCACAAAAAACCTATATTCACACCAGCTAAATTCCTGAAGACACACCAGAGAATGTCTCCACACAGTCTAGCATAGTGAGTCAATGAGTTTATTGGTGTAACTCATAGGAATATGGGTAAGGTGTGACTTATAAGAGCATGAATTACTCAAAGGCAGCTGCATCCCCCCAAAGCTCACCTCAGCCACATCAAAGAATCACAAAAGCTGCCCAGAATAATGTTTAATAAAATATTTGGAAACTCTCTTGTCTGGTCAAGTTGACCCAAAGTTAGCCAGCATGAAAGAGAGTAACGGAATCTGTATCTTCAGTAAAAACACAATATTTTATAAGGCAAGAAGGTTAATAAACTCTCATAAAAAGAAACTGAGGGTGCTAGCATTTATTTCATTTTCCTTGTTTTTGAGATGTAAAAGTTATGATTTCTGTCAAATATGAAAAACTAGATTAATTTAACCTGTGAAACTAAAGAAGTTGCAGTTCTCATACTTAAAGGAAAATATAGCAGTTTAAAGAGATGATTGTCAGAAGAAAGTAGAGGTGAAGAGACCAATATAAGAGGGGGGTGTAAAGAGACAGTGTGGGCTGGAAGTGTTCAAGGCACTGCATCTGCTCCTCCTCTTGAACTGACTGAATGAAGCCTCTTGGTCCCCAAAATGACTACCTATATCTCCACTGAAGAAGATCTTTAGCAGAATTGAAGCTGTGGTAAAGGAGTCTAAGAGTACAACTTTTTAATTAAAAAGTCGATAAATCATAAAAATTAAATTAAAAAAGAATATAAGAGTGAATGGGTAGGAGGGGTGCTTTGGAATGTTTTCTTCCACATCAGAAGTGACCATTGCATTTGTGACCTCACCATAACTGTCATTCCCTGCACAAGACCTGTACGATATTGGACCCATTAGCATCTTATGGATGATAGAGAAGGACAATCACAAGAAAAGGAGTCAGTGGATGGACTGTGTGGGAGGGGCATAAAGTAAGGTAATGGGAGGGGATTATGATCAAAGACTCATTAAGTACATGTATGAAAATTGTTACTAGAACTGAAAAAAATTGTCTGAAAGAGACCAACACATGAGGAGAGAGACACCATCATAAGGAATTGTTAAGTTGTAACAGCACCTCTGTCGCTTTCTGCAAGTGTTAAGAACATGAAAGACATGGCATTTCTGTAGCCAAACAGATTCAGACTTCAGGGAAAAGAAAACATGGGAGCATTTTTGTATAAATCTCTCATCTCATCTCAAACTGTTTTCATTCATGAAATGCCACAAATACTTGATACAAAAATATTTCTATGTGGAGTTTTATTTTATATCTTAAAAGGATATGGTCAATTTTTTGTGCACAGTCTTGTAGGAAGAGTTTGAGTTTGAGTAATATCAAAGAAACTTTGTCTAGTTTTTTAGAGATAAATTTTATTGCTATTTTTCATGAGATATTTTATCATGAAAATTATCTTTTACTATAGAAAAGGTCACTTTCTTTCCAAAAAAAATGTTCATAGAACATGGAGCATCCATAGGATAATGTGCCAGTTAACATGTTAGATGTAGGGTGTTTGAAATACTGTCTTTGCCCTTGAGAAGTTAATGGCTTTTTCAGTATGTGAATCCTTTACATTTATATGAGTATGTGATTGTTGTTGGTTAAATGTGATGGTTAATTTTGATAGTTAACTTGACTAGATTGGACAGTACTGAGGAAGTCAGTGAACACACTTTTGTGTGTGTCTATGAGGGTGTTTCTAGAGAAGCTTGACATGAGGTGAATTTGTCCACTAGGCTGCGGGCCCAGATGGAAGAAAAGAAGTCAGTGACCACAGAGTTGGTTCTACTCAAGTGTGTGTGTCCATGGCTAATGCCATTCCCAGGGACATCAAGCATGTGATTCTTCAGCCTTTCAATAGCTACTCACACCAGTGACTCTCGAAGTAGCTTCTAGCATTTCAGCTCAGACTGGGCCTGCATTACTGGTCCCTCTTGACATAATGTGGCCCCCACCTCTTTAAGAAGCTGGTGGTTTCTGTGCTTCTCCAATGTGCACATAGCCTTTGAGAAGCTATCCAGCTTTAGATCATGCAAACCCGGTCAATAAATAAATCCCCTTTGTAATCTCTCTCTCCCCCTCTCTCTCTGTCTCTCTTTTCTCTCTTGTTCCTTTTAATTTTCTTTGATTATCTAAAAATAGCACAAACTTCACATCTTAAAACATTAAAACAACAAAATTTACCTTATAGTTCTGGGAGTCATAAGCTCAATATGTGTCTCCCTGGGCTAAAATCAGTTCTCAGTAAGTAGGTGATTCTGGAGTGAGTTTGTTTTCAGTCTATTCTGGTTTTTGGAGGTCACTAACATTTCTTGGTCCATGGTATCTTTTCATATTGAAAATGACAAATGCTAATCTTTTATTTTTAACTTTGAATAACTCTGATCCCAAAATATCTATTTTCTTCTTCCACATTTAAGGTCCCTTGGTGACTATATTGCCTCATATTGTTACCTCATTGGTTTGTTGTAATCCTGAATAAACTCTTAATTTTGGTCCATTGATTAATAACCTTAATCCTCAAACCTGTTAAAGTAACATATTCATAGCGCTGAAGAATTAAGACACTTGAATGGAGCACTAATCTTCCTAAATTAGTAAAATTGATAAGACATACCATCTCTGATAAAATATATGTCTTTGCATTGAATAATGTGAAGGATTTTTCAAGACTTAATGAGACAGCATTGTAAATGTCAATTTGAATTTGGAGATTCATTTTTGGCATGGGAAGTGGCACTGAAATTGTATAAGGAGGACAGTGTCACCATAATAGGTGGAATAACCAAGAATATATTATAGATGGATGAAGTCTTCAGGGAAGGCCCTTCACAGCCTGTTCATCTGTAGGGCCAATGCCAATGCATATTCTGTGTACAACTTTGGTAGTTGGCTTTGCACACCACATGAATGTAGGTACATATAATTTCATTTTATCCCAATATCTGTTTTATATATGATAAATAGGGATAAGATAATTATTTAATATAAACGAGGTGATTTGCTACCATTGCAAAATTGTCTTTTCCCAGATCTCCCTTGTTATACTAGTGAAGTGCACGTGAAATAATCAATAATTCATAGGCTTGTTGCTCACAAGATGTTATACAGTCAACAAATGCATAGCAGCTGCTGCCTAGGAAGTACTCAATAAATCCTAACTGGTTTAGTTAATTTGTGCATAAGTCTAGTCATTTTCCATTTGTTATTTTACAGAGCACATGTACATTGACTTTTCTGGCTTTGCATTGTCATTTGAGGTAGCAGTCCCCCAAGAAATCATTTTCAGCCTTTCTCAATATGTCAGCACACATGTTCTCATCTTGCTCCTAGGCCGCATAAAAGCCATCTTGAAAGGCTGAAAGCTGAAGGTACTGGGGAAATGGTTGACAGAATTCTACCTCCATGTGTCTGTATATTAAAATAACTTTCTCTCCTTAAGAGCTGATAGAGGCTGTTCATTATAACTCCTTTGAATTCATAAACTATATATATATAAATTGTATGTTTTATGCTATTATATAACAGCTTACTCACAAATTGCTAGTTTTAGACAATACAACTTTTTAACCCGCTGGCCCAGGAGCCCAGACAGTCTCAATGGAATCACCTACTTATGGCATCACAAGGTTGAAATCTAATGGCTGGGGAAAATGGGAATTATTTCAGAACCTTGGGAAAGAATCCAATCAAAGTCATTGTGGCTGTTTCCCAGATTATAGCAATTCTTAGGCTGGGTCCTTTTTCTCTGGTAACTGTGAGCCTACAACTTTTCCTTGTTCCTACAGGCTAATATCTTCTTGCTGTAGAATGGCCTATTTCATCTTTAATAAATTAGGGATACATGGCTTTACCCTTTTTGGTGCTTCCAATATCACTTACTATTGATGTATACTCTCAGGCAGAGAGAATGCTTCTTTTCTTCTACTAGGATATTTTTTATTTAGATTGGGTCTACACAGATACCGCAAGCCTCACTAATTTGATAATCGTGTTGTTTAAAAAATAACCATTAAGGGGCTGAGAGATGCCTCAGTGGTTAAGGCACTTTCCTCCAGTGCCAAAGGTCCCTGGTTCAATTCCCCAGTACCCACATATGCCAGACCCACACGGTGGTGGCCCTGGTGCTATCTCTCTCTCTCTCTCTCTCTCTCTCTCTCTCTCTCTCTCTCTGTATTTCTCTGAAAATAAATAAAATATTTAAAAAAGAACCATTAAAAAGTGAACTCACAGGCACTGGGGATTATTGTGAGATTTTGAGAGATAGTTTTAGGATTCTGGATAAAATTCTAAATTTAGAATTTGGACCATGTCTTGGTGTGGTGAGGGAGATTCTTTTATTAGCCTGGAAAAAGTAAGAAACTATAACGTGTACGTGGAAACTTGCAGACGCCCTCTAGGAACTGAGTACAACCTTCAGTCTGTAGCTAGTAATGAGCAGGGATCCTTGGGCACGTGCACAAGAAGCAGCATTGCTCTGCCTAGCTCAAACCTTGGAGGATTGTCATATATGGCTTCCCAAGTCCATCATGCTCAAAGGACCTGTGAAGTTGTTCCCAGAAGAGTGAGCCACAAAAAGAGAAAGGATAATGGATGCAGACACTATGGATACCCAACACAATCTGAAGTAGAAATCCAGAGACTTAAGACCTCAACAGTAAAGCAGACCTACAATTTACCCACCATGAGTCAGGGATCTGAGGAGAAGAGGAGGCAGAAAGCTTGTAAGAAACATGGTGGGCGATAAAAAGCTGGCTACTCTAGTACAATCCATAACCCCCTATCCTATGGACTGGTCCAGCAAGCTCACATAGGAGGGCCCCCATCAGGGTGGGTTCAGGGAGGAGGGAAATGGAGATACCATCATAAGATTTGCTCATACAATGTATCTGATTATTGACAATCAATATGAAAAAAAACCTCTATGAGACAATGAAGGCTTTGTTTTTTGCCAAGTAAGTTCCAATAATTTGTTACATAACATTTGAACACTAATATGTAGAACTTACCTGTAGTGATCGTTACTGAACACACCTGGACTCACAATGACATGTCTTCAGATTAAAATATAATGTGCTGTGTGGATCTGATACAGATAGTCGTCTAATGAGTTTGAAAACCCCTGAATTTATTTTACACAATCTTCATCTTTCATTAAGAGGTGGGAGAAGCTCATCAGGGTGATTCTGTGCCTGAGAGAATGGCACAATTCCAGAGTCTTCATTCATTTCCTTCAGGAGAACATTACTCAGTGAAGTAGCTTAATGTCTGTAACAACCTGAGAGAGACCCTAGAGCAACAGAACCTACAAAATTCATGGCAATCAAGACATAAAACAGCTTGCTTCTTCCAAAGATTGGGTAATTCAATCATCTTCCAGAAGGCCACCAGCAGGAGAATGATACAAATGACATATTTGCTGTTCATGGAAGGAAAAAAAATGTAATTGGAAGGAAATAAGGCAAGATGTTCAAAGATAAAGGAGGAAATATCTTGTGGTTTAAAACCTCATGTGCTAGTTTACTCATATGCCAATAATAAATCTCCATTTTCATCTTTACAATTGAAGCTTGTTTAGAATTAAGTGTGAATTGTTTCTGTGTCCAGCAGGACAGTGGATTTTTATTTTATTTATTTTTAGTGTCTAGAGATTGATCTATAAAGAATAAAGGTTAGTCACTTTAGCAGAACAACGAGCTGTTTATCATTTCACCAAACTAATAACTGATTTCCAAAGAAACAGTACTGAGCATTCAGCCTGCAATTATAACTCCGACACATACATTCTGGCATCTAAGAGCAACTTCGATTTTGTGATTAGCAAGCACACTGCCTAGCCTGTGCTTATTGGACTATATATATTTTCTAGTGACTTGGCTGCTCTGCTGTGTAAAGTCTTTTATGGGCTGTATTAATCACAATTTCTTACCCAAAGTATGTTTTGACATCATTGAAGAATCAATATAGGTAATTCTGCATTGAGGGCCATGGTTAATACAGTGATTAGGTTTAGTTTGTTAAAGCACTGCTTTTTTGTGTGAAGAGGACAGACTGCAATGTTCAGACGTTTCCAGCAACAGGCAGAGAACTTTTTTGTTTTTGAGTAATGCCACTTGAAATTAGAGCCTAAAGTTGATTTATAAATTGCAAAACTAAGTGCTTTCATGGCTTATGAGTAGAAAATGATCTTCAGGACTTATAGTTTGGGGGAGGGCTAAAGAAAAAGAAGTTTGTTGAAATCTAACATTTAACTAAAAGGATAGAGGACCTTCCATTGAAATTGGCTTGTTGTATTTGTAATGTCTGTTTGAACAGTAGGAGGAGGCAGATCCTGTAAGCTTAACTGCTGATGCAGGGCTCTGCTCCACAGAGGCTGGAAAAACAAGGCCAGTCCTTTTGCAGCCTGGATTTGTATAGTGAGGAAGCTAAGAAGAGTCCTGTTTTCACATTCAAAATACTAAATAAACTATGCAATGGAAATTGCATTTGAGTCTGTTTTCTTAACATACACACAGACACACATGCATACACACAAAACAGTTTGCTGACTTCTGTTCCAGTAAGAAGTAAGGTCATTTACTGAGATCTATAATGCTATAAAATGCATAAAAATCACACTGTTAAGACTCCAGTTTCCACAACAGACCACCACAAACTATGTGGCTTGGAAAACAGAAACTTAGTTTTTCATAGTTCTTGAGGCTACACCATGTAGTGAAATGTATGAGACTAAAATTAATAGAAAATTATATAACAAAGTAAATTTAATATATCCGGTGATATTTGGATAATAGTTCCCTTCTTGACAAATATGAGGCATAAGAAAGTCCTTGGTCACCATGTAGCCCAATTCCAAAAACATTTTTGTTTATTTTTTCTTTGTGTGTCTTTGTTTAGTTTTTTAAAATATATTTATTTATTTACAAGGAGGAAATAGTGAAGAGAGATAGACAAGGAGGAAGAGAGGGAGAAAGAGACAGAAAGAGAGAGAATGAGAGAGAGAAAGAGATAAAAACAGAGAGAAAGAGAGAAAGAGGAGAAAGGGCATACCAAGGCCTTTTGCCACTGAAAATGAATGCCAGATACATGTGCCACTTTATGCATATGACTTTATGTGTCCCCTGGGGAATAAAACATGCACTTCCAGGCTTTGCAAACAAGTGTCATTAACCACTAAGCAATCTCTCCAGCCCTGTTGGCTTAGTTATATCTGTTTGATTGCTATAGCTGGTGTTGAGTGAGTGCGTACGTACGTGCGTGCATGCATGCGTGCGTGCGTGCGTACATGCGTGTGTGTGTGTGTGTGTGTGTGTGTGTGTGTGTGTAGAACCCATCTGATGTGGTGAAGTCACCTGTGAATGTGTAGATACACGCACCCATGTGTCAGAGGACAACTTCAAGTAGGATTCTCTGTTGCTCACCCATGTACTTCCTTTAGTAGGAGTCTCTTGCTCAACCTTTTGTTCAGTGAACCCCAGGGATTCTCTGGTCCCCACCCATTTCAGATTATGGCACACTCAGATTTTTGTGGATTCTGCAGAGTCAAGCTCAGGTCGTTTTAGGCTCTCAGAAGCCCTCATGCTTAGCCATCTCCCCAGCCCTGCTACTGTTTTTCTGACCTTCCCTTTCAAAGTCCGTAAGGTCTTTTTCTTAGATAACAACTTCTATCAAGGTTCTTACTATCACCAACAGAGTACCCACAACATCGCTGGAAAAAAATTCTGTATCCTTTTGACATTTATCTTCTCACCTGACTCTATGAAAGTTTGCTTTGATCCAAAGTGTTTTGTCTAAAAAATACTGGCTTCTGACCTTAAATGCTATTTTTCTTCTCTGTAATAGGTACTTGTCTGCGGCTGAGTTAAGCTAGAGCTAGGGAAGTGTTTATAGTTTTTCAATTATGGTAAAAAAAAGCTTCCAAGTTAAATCTAAGCTGTGGAATTCTCTTCCACTGCGTGGATGTCATGGTTTTAATTTTATCTCTTTTGTTAAAATAGTGACTATGTCCTTGAACCACCACCATCTAGAACTTTATTCTTTAACTGCAGGCCTGACTGTGATGTACAAGTTCATCATATTTTCAAATTCATTTTTAAGGAGAGCCACACTTGAAATGATGGTACTATGTGAATTGGCCAGATTATGAAGTCACAGGGGTCTAAGGAATTGAAGCAATTTATGCATATTGTATTATGTAATTTGAATTTTCTCGGTTTTTGTTCAAAACTCTCCCAAGAAATATCAAAACTCCACATTACTTTGTAGACATAAGATTTTGTTTTATGTTTGAATAATTGTTCTTTCTACATTAATATAAGCATTTTGTTCATGGCTGTCCTCTCTTATTTCAATAAAAATTAAATTGACTTGTTTAATCTAGTGAATTAATTTCAGGTGGAATGTGACAAATTATATTTGTTTATATAATACAGAAATGCATATGGTGATATATATTAATGATTACTATTTTTTGCAATTAGGAATGAAAAATCTAAAAATAAAAAAATACAGATATTTAAATTGGCTTAAGTGGAAGCTAAACCAGAACTCCAGGACAGTAGATTCTTCTTTTCCATGGTTCGTCTAGCTGAAGCTTAGAAAAGACTAGCAGCAGAATAGGCTGAGACTTCTCTGAGCCATGTGTACTTCACACTAGCCACAAAGCTCTAGGACCCTTATTCAACAGAATGTTCAAATTAGCCACATTTCTTACTGTGCCAAAACACCAGACAAAACCAACTTAAAGGAGAAAATCTTGAGTCTGTTTTATGGTTTCAGTTCACGATCATGGGCTCCACTGCTCTTAGCTTGTCATAGAGTATATGTGGTGAAGCCAATCAGCTCACCACAGGGCTGATGAGAGAGAGGGAAAGCAGAAAAAGATGGAAGGAGAAAAGGAGAATGAAAGGAGTGAAGGAGAGGAAAAAAGAGAGGAGAAAGGAAGAGAAGAAAAGGAGAGGAGAAGGAGGAGAAGAGAAGAAAACAGAAGAGGAGAGGACAGAGAAAAGAGTCTAGGGACCAGATAGAATCCCTAAGGCCAGGCTACAAAAGACCCACTACCAAAGCTACCTCCCATATCTGAGTTTCTATCACTACCCAAATTATTAATATAAAAATTTGTAACAATGAAATATTCTATTGATGATGCCCAACACCTCTTGAAACAATCACTTCCCAAAAGCCTATTGGTTGTCATCCAAGTTTTTGCATATGGCTTTGGAGGATATATTACATCAAATCCATAATATTCTTCCCCTGGACCTCAAAAGCTTATGTCCATATCATAATACAAAATGTATCCAGTCCATCTCCAAGAGTCCCCAAAATTTTAATAATCCCAGAGTTGCTCAAATACCTAAAACTGAATTCTACTTTGAGATACAAGGCAGACTCTTAGCTATGAACTTCTGTAATTTTTTTTTTTAAAAAGAACCAAGTTACAAAGAGAAATGATACAAGATAAATACATCCATTGTAAAAGAGACAGAATCAGGGACATAGAAATGGGATCAAATCGAAACAAGACTGGACTGCAGGGTACTGGTTCTATCCTGTGCTTTGAGTTCAGCAGCTTGGGCACACTGTTGAATGATGTGAGTACCACAGTACTTAGATCCATGCCTCTGGCTTTCCAGTTGCATCCCACATGGGCTGAATCTGATCACTGTGGCTTCAACATATATGAATGTCAGCATATCTCAGAGAGGATCTCAGCAGGTAGCGCATGTTCCTGGCCCCTTTAAGTCCCTGCGGCCTCTACTGCAGCTTTAGGCTTACTTTCATATATTTACTCAAAGGCTTCCTATAGGGTTGCTGATGTGGACTTCAGATGCACCTTTCAAAATCTGAGTCAGAAATTCTATGATCTCACTACTCTTGGATTCCGAAAGACCACAAAACCAGCATTATAAGCACAGTGCCTAGGTCTGCCAATGACTTGGGCAGTAGTTGTGCCCAGCTGGGCAAGAGAGTTTTAGTTTGCTCTGAATAGAAGGACATGTGTTCTGCAGTACAAATTAACTAGGTGCTTCTAAATGAGCTAGGAGCATAGAGACTCTCTTCTCAAGGCAAAAGTTTAAACATTTACTCATTGTTCCTCAGTGATCAGACAAATTGACCCTGTAATAGAGGAGGTCCTCTTCTTAATTTCTGGGAAGACCTAAACACATATTTCCTATTTTATAACTGCTAACTACCATTTGTTTTATTTTTATCTTTTTAGTCATTAAAATGTGTGCATATATTGAAATATATGAAATATTGAAAACATTAAAAGTGGATCTGTAGACCCACCTAGAAATCCACGATTGTTAGTCAGCACACAAGATTTCTGGGCATATGGAAACATTTGCCACATTTATCGTATCCGTATCCAGATACACTTCAGTATGAACTTTAGCAAAAGTAGAATATTTTAAAGTAACATTACATTTCTTATCTCCATGAAGGTTTTTTTTCCACTGTGAGATCACAGGTGAATATCAATTTATTTTAGTAGACTAAAAGTTTTGTACATATAATACAGTTTCCATTCTACAACTGTTCCCATACTTAGTAAAAGCTAAGGAAACACTGAAGAGTTTCCATTTTTCTTACAGTCTATGGCCTCAGCCACATTGTAAGTTGACTCCAATAACCCTCCCAAGGTCCTTATATTCATGAGACATGTTTGAGTATAAATCCATCATGTCTTTAAAGTGAAAAGGGTCAACTGAACACGTTTGCACAGTGCTTGACATTATGGTTTCTTGATTGAATGCAAATATCATTATCAAGAAGTGAGCAAGCACTTAATACATTTTTCCTCATTCCTTACATTCAAATTATATCCATCCAATGATCCTGTTCAGGAAGATCAAAAGAACAAGTGAAGTTTTTCCACTTAGAGCTTATGTGAAATCTTAGTTATGTAAGAATGAAAAAACAATGAAAGCTTCCCAACATTCCTTACATCCATAGGGCTTCACTCATCATTCTCTATTTCAGGGGGGAGAGGAGGGAAAATGCATACTCCAGGGCCTCTTACCACAAAAATGAAGTCCAGATTATTGTGCCACCTTGTGCATCTGGCTTTACATGGATCCTGGGAAATTGAACCCAGGCCAGAAGGCTTGGGAAGCAAGAGCCTTTGACTGCTGAGCTATCTTGCCAGTAGCCACCAGTCTTCTCTTCAAGTGTTTAGTAAGGCCTGGGTGCTCAATAAAGGCTTTTTCATAGATCTTAAATAGGTTTTCTCTCCAGTGTGTGTTCTCATGTAACTTCAAAGGTTGGAGGAACACTTAAATGCTTTGCCACATGCTGACTGTATATTCAAAGGTCATCTCTCTAGTGAGAAGAAAACAAATGCCTTCTGTCATGGTTTGATCCAGGTGTCCCCCACAAACAATTGAATGTGTTCTGATAGATCGATCCTCAGCTGATGGCAGTTTGGGTTTTACAACCTCGATGAAGCTGTGTTGTCAGGGGTGGGCTTATGGGTGTATAAGCCAGCTTCCCCTTGCCAGAGTTTGGCACACCTTCCTGCCGCTGTTTGCAGTGCTGTGGCAGAGGTGATGTCCAGCCCTCTGCTCATGCCATCGTTTTCCCTGCCAGAATGGAGTCTCCCCTCGAGTCCATAAGCCAAATAAACCCATTCCTCTACAAGCCACTTTTGTTTGGGTTCTTTCTGCGCAGCAACTAGAATGCTGACCGCAACACCTTCCCACACTGGTCATGTTCAAAGGGTTTCTCCCCTATGTGACTTCTTAAATGTTCAAGGTTGGAGGAAGCAGTGAAGGCTTTCACACATTATCAGCACTCATATGGTTTATCCCCAGTGAGTTAGTACATGTGTAGTAAAGCCAATACATCCACTGAAGGCTTTCTCACAGGCCTTACCCTGATACAGTTTTATTCCCATGTAAATTCAGAAGTGCTTCTTAAAGGCTGGAGAGATGGCTCAGTGGTTAAGGCACTTGCCTCCAGTGCCTAAGGCCCTGGGTTCAATTCCCCAGGTCCCACATAAGCCAGACCCACAAGGTGGTAGCCCTGGTGCTCTCTCTCTCTCTCTCTCATTCTCTCTCTCTTTTTCTCTCTCTCCTTGAAAATGAATAAATAAAAAAAAAGTATTTTAAAAAAAAAGAAGTGCTTCTTAAAACATCATAAGGAATTTCTCAAGGATCTTGTACATCCATGACATTCAAAGAGCTTCTTACCAATGTGAGTTTTTAAATGTTCAATGCATTCAGAAAAGCTAATGTGTTCCCACATTGCTGACATTGGCAGGGCTTCTCCCCTGTGCTCTCATGTGTATGGTAAGGCATGAGCACTCACTGAAGGGTTTTCCATTGTCCTTACATACTCAAGATTTCTCTCCAGTGTGACATAGTATGCACCCAGGAAGGTAAGAGGAGTGTGTAAATGCTTTCCCACACACTGCACACTTAAAGGGTTTCTCTCCAGTGAGTTCTCAAATGTGTAATAAGACATGAGAAAGATGCAAAGGCCTTCCCACATGGATGGTATTCAAATAGTTTCTCTCCAGTGTGAGTTCTTATGTGCTCAATAAGACTTGAAGATGTTCTGAAAGCTTGTCCACATTCCTTACATTTATATGGCTTCTCCCCAGTGAGTGAGTACATGTGCAGTAAAGCCATTTTGCCCACTAAAGGCTTTTCCACAGTCTTTACAGTGGTGTGGATTTATTCCTCTGTGAATTCAAAAGTGTTTCTCAAGGCATGAGGAATTTCTAAAGAATTTTGTACATGCCTGAGATTCGAAAGGTTTCTCACCAGTGTGAGTTTTCATATGTTCAGTCAGTTGACGAAAGCTAGTAAAGGCCTTCCCACAGTTATAAGGCTTCTCCCCTGTGCAAGTTCCTGAATGTATATTGAGGCGTAGCACACAGCAAAGGTTTTCCCACATTCCTTGCATTCATGTGATTTCTCTCCTGTGTGTGTTCGCATGTGAATGCGAAGGTAGGAGGAACACGTAAGTGCTTTCTCACATTCTGTAAGTGCAAAAGGCTTCTCTCTTGTGTGAGTTCTCAAATGTGCTATTAGACAGGATGAAGAAGCAAAGGCCTTCCCGCATTGGTTACTCTCAAAGGGCTTCTCTCCTGGGTGACTGCTCATAGGCTCAAGAGGCCTGAAGATTTACCAAACATTTCCCACACTCTTTACACTCACAAGACCTTGGTCTACTGTGACTTCATACATGTGTAGTAAGGTCTGTTTGTAGTGAAGGCTTTTCCACATTCTTTCCATTCATGGGGTTTCTCCAACATGTGATTTCCCTTATTATTACTCAGGTAGAAAGGATATCTGATATCATCCCCAAATCCACAGGGTTCTTTTATAGGGTATGTTTCAACATAAGCAGAACTGATTATAGGCTGAATTGAAGCTTTCTCACATTGCTCCCATTTATTGATATTTCCTCTATGGAGAGCTGTATTATGTGTCTGAAGATGTGACTGGTTAACAAAGGCTTTCCCATCATCATTGTGTTCAGAGGGTTTTTCTTGAATGCATCTTCTCTGATCAACATTAGGACTGAGGGCCAAAGCTTCTTCATGATGAATCAACAAAGAAAGTTTATCTTCAGTAGAGGTTTTCCTGAGTAAAGGAAGTCTTTTTGATACCAAGTACATTTAGATTTGTTCTCTGTATTTAGAGTATCTGTGTATCTGAAAATGTGGGTGTTCACTGAAGACTTTTCCAACTATCTTAGAATCACAAAGAATCCCTTTGTTGTGGCTTCCTGACTGCAGTTGTATTCCATTTGATATTTTTAACCAAAATGAATCTTTCTGAAGTGCTGTTCCTTTTCCCTTAAGGTGTATTGTCCATCCTAACCAGAGCCGCTGCCCATGCCAACAGCCAGGTCCATGAGAACTCAGAAGTGCCGGAAGTGACGTGAGAATGTAAGCTGGCGTCACATTCGGTTTCAACTGCCAATGGCCTAACATCAAGAAAAGACTCAGGCCTCCTCCGTGTAGAACCCCCTCAGGTAGGAAAACGATAGATTCCTCCTATGAAGGTCCAGGTGGGCCTGGATGGGTGAGGGGCAGGGGAAGATGGAGGTTCCAGTGAGGGGGGGGGGCTGGCCCCATTTGTTTTAAATAAGGATAATTGCTTTGGAAGCTATGTCCTATTAGGCCTATTGCACACATAATTTTCTGGTCTAATTGCAATATTTTTAAGACTATGCACTCTGTTTTTGCTCATAATTCTCATTATGATATTATACATGTAGAGATTCATTTAGACAAAATGTCTATAAGAAAAATGAGGATGGTTCCAGAAAAGGCCACAGGTGATGAATGGGGTATAAGATGTTAGTGCATGTCTGACCCTAAAGAGATAGTAAAGTGTTGTATGGGAAGAGTCTAAAACCACTGAGCTTTTCTAAAACAAACAAACAAACAATCATACAAACAAACAGACAAAACACAGTTGTCCAGTTCTGTGTGAAGTCTCTGAGCACAAACACTTGAGCCCAAAAATTTTCAAGCAAGACGATTATGCACATAGAAGACTTTCTATGCCTATGATCCTGGAAGACCATGCCTCTTTATTCAACATGAGAAAGGGGACTTTATATTTGAAATTGTGAACTATTAAATTTAGTACAGCTCTATATGAAGTTTCTTTTTTAAATACTTTTATTGTCAACAATTAGATAAATTGTATGAGCAAATCTTGAGATGGTACCTTTGAGCCAAAAAAAACTACGTAAAATAAAAACAAAACAAAAACAAAAACAAAAAACAAACCCAAAACTAAACAAAAAAACTCCCCAAACCTGTCTCTTTTTAAATTTGATGCTGAAAGAATCATCTCATATTTTACTGGAATAGGGTCTTTTAGCGTTTTCCATACAGTTGATAACTTTTAAAGTAGCCTCCATACAACTGCAGTGGAGTTTGTGAGCTCTTCCTGAGGCTATCCATCAAGTCTATTCTCTGGAGCCAGAGATCCGAGGGGATCGTTTTCATGGGCAAGACATTTATTTGTGAAAAAAATATATCCTCACAAAAATTAGAATTCCTTTCATTACACAGAAAGATGTTGAATATCTAAAAATGGACTTCATATTACTTAAATAGAGCATTAAAATAAACATATAACAGACTTTCTATATCTGTGATTCTGGAAGACCATACCTCTTTTCTAAATATGGGAAAGGGGGCTTTATATTGGAATTGTGAACTACCAATTGAGGCATTTTTACTTTGTCTTGAAAATTTAGAATGACATCTGGGTAAGGAACATTATTAGAAATTTTATATTAATAGGTAAAGTTTAAATAATATATAAGGCTGAGCTTCCCAAACAGAATCCTCAGTATTATCTAATCTTTGTTTAAATCTTATAAGCTTGTGTCCAGATGTAAAATATTAATATCAGTAAAATCCCCAGTAACCAATGAAGAGACGATTTCTTTTAAACTCTCTCTCTCTCTCTCTCTCTCTCTCTCTCTCTCTGTGTGTGTGTGTGTGTGTGTGTGTGTGTGTGTGTGTGTGTGTGTGTGCCATGCCCTGTGCACATGTGGAGATCAGAAGACAGCTTTCACATCTGCCTTGTCCCAGATGCTCCACTTCATTTGAGGTAGGGTTTCTGTGGTAGTTTAATTAAATTTTCCCCAGTAGATTCAAAAGTATATTAAGGTTTTGTCTTCAGCTTCCTGGCTGGAGGAGGTGACATCTTGGCCTGGCCTCCTAGGTTATTTCTAAGGTGGATGTAAAATTCCAGCTATACATATACAAAGAGCAGCCAGAGCTCAAGTCTGGTAGTCCTGCTGTTGTTGGCTAGTTAGATTGTACTTGCTTGTTTTGGAGGTGCTTGATGGGTCACTCTCTCTGCTTGGGTCTGTGATGGGGCCAACGTTTTCTTGAACATCCCCTGGATCTGTTATTTTAATAAATACTTTCCTCCCCAAAATGTGCCTGGTTTGGAGATTCATCCCAGTGACCTGTGGCTATGACAGTTTCCTTCTCTCCAACCCATTCTGGTGTTCTTACAGTACTTCTCAACAGCTTCTGGAAAAGTCTGTTTTCATGGTCTGCCTCTAATCTCACCATCAGAGTGCTGGAATTACAAACGTCCTTCACAGATTCTGGCTTCTCACATGGAGTCCGAGGCTCTAACCTGGTTACTCAGTCTTGAATAGTGTTTTACCCAGAGAGCCATCTCCCTAGCTCCAACACTATTTCTTTGCTGTCTGGTTACTTCAGATTTTTTTTAACTTCATGTATGTATCCATTTCTGTTTTCTTATTAAAAAAAATTAAAAAAACACCCAAAAAGCTAGTTTTTTTTTTTAAATTTGACCTTTACTATGCCAGTTGTTAAACTCTCTTCCTTTCTTCTTTGCCTTTTCGCCTTCTTTTAAAGTGATGATGGTTGGACCTCAGTATAACAGCCATGATTATGTGTGGGGGGGAAGGATTGGCAATTCTTACTAAAAATTAACAATCATTCAGAAAGGTTAAAGGAGAGCTGGCAATTCCAAGTGAATTTAATCTAATAAATTTTATTAATAAGAGCGGTATATCAAATGAAAATTCATAAGCATTAATGAAGTACAGATATCTATCTTATTTTAACCAATCTCCCTACATGTTCTAGAAACTTTTAGATCTGTCATTTCACTAGACTCGTCTTGAAGATCCCTATGTAAATCAAAGCATACAAATTTTCTGATATCTGAGATTTGTTAGGTAATAAGAATATTTGTCCAAGTTGTACAACACTGTATGTTGTAATGTAAGACTTAGTAGCTGTCCTGTAATTGATTTTCAAACACTGGACAAAATTGAAATGAATATATTTTAAGCATATTGTGATGTAAGATGATGTTGAACAAGAGGCAATCAAAAGAGCATTTGCAGCTGACGGTCGAACTTTCAATATTCATTTATGTTTTGATTGGCCTTAGATACAGGACCTCCAATTTTTATTAAACTCAAAAGACCTAATGGTGATTTTAATAGTTCTTATGAACTTCTTTTCTTCTCCATAAATACCAAAGCTATCCCTTAATCAAATTAATTTGTAACAGTAAATTGGATCTTACTCATTTTTTATTATTATTCAATTTCTCTTTTTATATATTTTATTTATTCAGAGAGAGAGAGAGAGAGAGAGAGAGAGAGAGAGAGAGAGAGAGAGAGAGAGAGAAAACCAGGGCTACCACCTTGTGGGTCTGGCATATGTGGGTACTGGGGAATTGAACCCGGGGCCTTAGGCACTGGTCGCAAGTGCCTTATCCGCTGAACCATCTCTCCAGCCCTTTATAATTTTAAAAAAAAAATCTTCTTTAGCATTGAGGATAGTGCTTTAGATTAACTTCACCTCAGTTAGAGCTATGAGAGGTCTATTCCAGACTATGCATGTGGAATACTGAGCAAATTCAATCTCATCTTATGCAAAATAGGCATCACTTTTGCTAAATGAAATGTGAAATAATTTGTAAATCAACAATTGGATATTTTGGTTGCCTGTAGTTTGGTATCACTAGGGATAGACTGAGATGAATAATGAGTTTTTTCTTCTTTTCTTGGATGAGTTAAATCTTGAGCACAGTGAAATATGAAGCTAAGACCTTCAGAGTTAAGATTTCTCCTAAGGGAAGGACAGTGTCTGATCTTTGCAGCAACTGCAGCTAGTTACTCTATCTAATATGCACAGCTTGGGCTAAGTTTTCTCATCTGCCCTTGCTCTCTCTTGCTGCTGATGCTGCTGATACTGATAGGTTTTCCTTTTGAAATTTGGTGGGACTGTCCTGGCATTGCCCACCAACTAATGTGTACATACACCTTCATAGGGTTCTTTGATTGTGCTTTTAATTGTATCAGGTAGTTGTTTAGAGACAATATAAATTTTTCCTTTTCTTAATATCCTATATCCATTACAATGTGATTTAAAAATATTTTATTTATTCATTTATTTCAGAGAGAGTGAGAGAAAGGGAAAGAGGGAGAGAGAGAGAGAGAGAGAGAGAGAGAGAGAGAGAGAGAGAGAGAGAGAGAGAGAGGCACTACCTAGTACATCTGGCTTTATGTGGGCACTGGGGAATCAAACTCAGGTCCTTCTGCTTTGTAGGCAGAAGTGCTAAGTGCCTTAAGTGCTAAGTTATATCTCCATCCCACAATGTGATTTTTGAATACTTTTCAAATAGTACATAGTATATTCAGATCACTGAATCTCAGATAATTCAAATCAAAATTTGAATATTCTCTATGTTTTGAAATTATTTAAATTTATGAAAGCTACTTTAGAAATTGTTCAAATTCTACCACTTGTATTCATTTACTGACTATTTGAAATTTAATATGATACTAATTTCCATCCAATTAAAATAGCATGTTCAAATTTTATGAAGACCATGAAAATTTGTTTTGAACTAGAAAGTTGAATCTGGAATAAAATAAGGGTTCATTGCAGAAAGCTAATGTCCTGAGCCTTGGAATGAAAAAGACAACATTGCTTATTGTATTGCATAAGTATTTACCAGTGGTAATTTGGCGTTGATTAGAAGCATAAATCTCTCCACAGCGACTATTGAGCAATTATAAAATATGCAAAAATGAGGCTTGAAATAATCATCTTTAGAGGAAACAGTGTAGAGTAATAAAGTTATCTTTAAGAACTGACATTTTGATATTAGGTCACTAATTGGCTATTCATTTTATGAATTTTTATTTTTATTCATTTTATTAAAAGAGAAAAGGGAGCAAGCAAGGAATAAAGAATGGATGCATGTGTAAAGTTTGCTGATCTCCATGGTGCAAGTCCTTCCACAAACTGGCCATCCAAATCCCACTGATGCCCTAAATGGAGCTCTTGAGAGTCAGGGAAACTTGACTTGTCCATGTTTACTAACCATATCATTTCACAATTCTTTTCCAATTTTAACTCTTTTCATATATCTGCCTGAGTTTCATGCGTGGATGTGGTTTTCTTTTTAACCTGAGCTAGAAGTACCAAGGACTGTGCCCCTCCCACACAGCTGAATTCAAACAATTACTGCCAGTAGCTGGTGTGTAAATCACCATCTCCCTTACTTAGGTCGTTGGTTCCAATCTGAGGTCTGTGTTCAGAATGCACAGGATTAAGTTCCAGTAGTGCGTAAGTGATGAATTTTGGGATAATGTGCTATATGTGGCTGTCTCTCTTTTCCTTTATATGTGTTTCCTTGGATCAACTAAAAATTCATGGCCATGAATCTCATATTTTGGAACTCAAACCAAACCAAAAACCTGTTCACATCAGTTTCTATATTTAGAACTTTGGTTTATGCATACCTGGTCAAACCTGCATATTTATTTAGGGTTTGCATTTGTCAATATCAGCATGGTCTTACTTTTCATCAGATTCCATTTTGTATCATGTCATTTCTGTCAGAGGTGGGTGCTGGAGGGCTGGCTTCTTGCTTATGCTGAAAGCTTCTGTGGTCACAGCATAGGATCTCTGTTAAATGCTTTGTAACAGAGCACATTTAACTCTCAAGTATGACCTTCTCGAAAACCTGAACCATTCAGGTTGTAATTTTCACATTTCCTTAGAAGAAACATGGAGAACGGAGAGTGAGCATATTCCAGGATGACGCCTAGGAAAAGGAAGGACAAAGACCAGAGAAAGAGAGACATGGAAAGTACATCAACACAAACTGAACTATGCCTTTCAAGAATAATTATCATATTTTATTTTTGATTTCTATGCATGGATTGCATATATCAATATATTTTAATTTCATTTCCCACACATTTATATAGCATGACTGGCTTCAGTTCAATTCCCATTTATTCATTCCTCGCAACACATAACCTCCACAGCTTCTATCAATCACTAACCTACCTTCATTTCTGGACATGAGATAGAACACATAGTATCTGTTTTTCTGTGGTTTGGGGATATTTTTATATATAATCACCATGTTTGTATCCCGTTTTACCTCTTCCATACTCGCAATGTTTTATTTCTAAACTGCTCATAAACATGAGTGTTTCTTTTGTTTTGATGCTCAAGGTTTGTTTTTCTTGACAACAAAACCTTGTTCAAAACATCTATGATCACAAAGGATTTAAAGTATATGTTCATCATAAAACTAGAAAAACAAAGGTCATCTAGAAAAAAAAAATCACAAGGAACGGGTGACTCTCATAAAGAGCACAAAGCCACTCTCTTATCCTTGAGAACACCTGTCTCGAGGTTTGCCCGCTCCACGGTAGATGGCTATGTGACAACATGAGAAGAGGAACAGAGATGCAAGAGACAATGCAGACAGCCATTGTCCACCTCATTGTCCCTCTTCTGATATGCGTAGTGTTCAATTAAGATAAAAATGCCACCTGTGTTGTATCTCAGTTACTTCTTCAGAGTGTCGCCAAATCCCACAGAAGGTAGTAGTGACAAGAAATTGTGGAATCAGTTCATCACCAAGAATGATTTTCAGCACTGTTCTAGTATCAAGAGCATTATTTCATTTTTCCACAAACCTGAATGTTACCATAGATCTTATCATTTTGGTTTACTGGTACTTAAAAGAATGTTCTTTAAAAAATTTAGGAAAACTGAGACAGCTGTTCGTCTGTGAGGTTAAAAATGGATGCTGAAATAGAACATTGCCTGTCATGCTATTATTTTTTTCTCTTGCTGCCATTTCATTTTAGGATTTTCCATAATAAGTGAAATTAGAGAAGCATTTTCTTCTGCTCAGAGTTCATAGGGCAGCTTTCTGGGGCTTTTAAACTTTGCAGAAGGAGAACTAGAAATTTGTGAGAAAGGATAATCTCTAAGTAAATGCTGGATTGAAAGAGAAATGGAAGAAATATGTGAACATTGGGTTGCTTTCAATATTTGGAGCTGCTGAAAAAGCAGATGATTTAATGTGGTTATTTTTATTTCTTAGACCACACACACACATACACACATATTATATGATATATACATATAAACACATATATATGTGTATTTATATATACACACATATGATGCACTATTCATATACATATGATGCACTACTTAGTAGAAAGTGTTGCTGGAGCTATGTTTTATAATTAAAATAAAATAACAGAAAATCAAATTTCTGTTTAAGGAAATTTCATTTATCTCTTCACATTTCAGGAAGGATGCAACTTTTTATAATTGTTTTAGCTAAAACTGAATGATATTTCATCATTACATGCTTCCCCTTACATTGATTGATATCAAAACTTCCAACCATTGACATATACTTTCCTTTAATCACTAATTCTCATAGATAAACAATGAGTGAATTAAATTCCTTTCTTATAAAATTGTTTTCTTCTGTGATTCTAAGTATGCAATCAAAAGGGAATAAGTAGTAGATAACTCATCAATGAATAGGATTATGAAAAAAATAAATGCAATCCTTTTTAAATCTATGCAGAGTTAACTAGCTATAATTATCTAATAATAGATTCTGTATTTTTTATTAAAAACTTTAATATTGCAAAGTAGTTATATTCCCATTGATTATGCTCTTACTCTTATTTTGCCTTTGGCCTGCCCCCTTTCCACTGCTGGTCCACTGTGGGGTCATGAAAGGAACAGTCAATCCAAAGATACCTTCCCACCCTGTGGCTCTTACATTATTTTTTTTCTGCTTCCTTAACCTTGGAGGGAGTATTATAAGTCTCCTTTACTGTTGAACTCTCAGCAGCCTCTGATTTTCTATTTTGATGAGTTGTGAATTTCCTCAGTGTCTAAGGCCATCTACCCTGGACGAGATTCTCAGGATAGAAGCGAAAATGGCATTTTATTTAACCTGTGACTTCCTCTGTAATGTCTCCTCGGCCCCAGCAGGTGTGATAGAGATGGCTCATCTCATGCCAGGCAGTGGATTGGTTTTCTTGTCATTCTTACGGGTCTTGGGTCTCCACATTCAATTGTATTTTAAAAGTGATTCTTTCTACATTAGCACAATGAGGATTGTCATTATTTTTATTGGTTCTGTGAAGCAGGGTCTTAATCTAGGCCAGGCTGTCCTAGAATTCACTCTGTAGCCCAGGCTGGCCTCCAACTCATGATGATCCTCCTACCTCAGCTTCCTCGGTGCTTAATGACCTGTGCCACCATATTTAGCAACAATTATTTTTTAAATATATAGACCCACAATACACACACACACACACACACACACACACACACACACACACACACATATATATATATATATATATGTGTGTGTGTGTGTGTGTGTGTTAAATCGTTAAATGAAAAACTGAGCATATCATATCACACTATTAAATTTTGGACGGCCATTGTTTAACAGATGTGGAACAATTTAGAAACATTTACAACAGAACTGCCAATAATGAATTATCATGTCAGATTGGAATATCATTCTAGGTAGAACTTCATTGGCATTTTCCTTAGTTCCTTTCAACAGTTTCCATATTTCTTTCCACTGCTCTTCACCTAGTCCTTGTTGCTTTCTATTCACGAATTCAATTAATCCTAATAATTAATTCACATTTTTCTCTCTCCAAAGAACTATCATTTCCTCAGGGAAACATTTGTCTATTTGATATTTGAAGACATAAATGACACATGAGATAAAGCATTAAGAGAATAAAATTTCAAATGTATTCATTCACTGGTAGCGAAGTGCAGGCTGTCCTAGGGAACTTATGTGACTGTGAGAACCACACAAACAGTCCCCTAGCCGACTCTCCGATTTTCATCAAACCAGCATTTGTAGGTCAACCATCCATGAGGAAACCCTGAGGAGGCACACAGAGAGCTGATTGAGTCAGTTCACAGAAACGTGTAGGTCTTTTATACCGACAATGATAAAATGCCAATTCCCATGTCTAATGAAGAAATAATACATGGCTTACAATTCCAGCAAAATTTATGGCCTAGACTATTTATACAATTTGACACAACCCAGTTTTTCCAAGGTAGTCTTTTGTCCAGCTTTCTATACTTATTAGTTATTTTTTCTCTTTCATTTATTTTAAACCTGACAAAAAGGAACCACTATACTGATAATTGTTACTAAATTTCTTGTTCAAAAATTTTACCTTTCTAAATAGGCTTTTTTTTAGAACATTTGCCTCAAATTTATTTATTTGTCTTCCTTTTCTTCCATTTCCTTACAGCTATAGAAACTTGAAAGGGTCACAGTTTATGCTCAGTTTTTCACTTCCATCTCCCTTTTACAAAATTTCGTTTCACTGAACTCATTCTACAGGACATTTATGTTTTGAGAAATGAAACAGTCTGTGTTAAGCACTGTTCATTACCACTGTATTCTTCTGTTTCCCCATTGTAAGATATCCTGAATGCCATGTTCAGTTGTGAGTATGTCACCACAAAAAGAGATTGCAGTTGAAAGCTTCTGTTCATTTCCTTCCTATTATACTTTGAAGTATCTCATATTTTGAAATACTTCTCAATTCAAGAAAGAAAATTAAAAGCTTGAATCTTTTTCTCCATTTTCAGCAAAACAAGACAGTAACTTTTCATTTAACCATCTTTTCAATAAAAAAAGAACAACTGAAAATAAAACAGGCTTTGTGGTTCTATGTGTTAAAGACTAAACAAACATGATACAATGCCTGCTATTATCTTGCGAAATTAGCTGAGTAGCTTGCAAAGGCATTTGCCCAAGTATTCCAAGTTCATTTCTTTCAGTTTTGAATAGGAATTTTTTTGGCCAAGCAGGTGTATGAATCACAGATGATATACTTTTTTCCCCATCAGAAATCGTCCTTGACAGCTTTAGTTCTCCCATCTCTGTCTACATGTCTGTCTGTGAATGGCTATAGAGTTTGTTTCAAGGGACCTCTAGTTTTTGTCACAAAGAAGACTTTCTGGTTATTCCTTGGACTCTTGCCAAGAATGCTGAAGTTTTTTTATGCAGGCAAAGTGTAGCCCATGAGGTCTACTTAGTGGATATTCACAAGGGTATATATCAATAATATGACCATCAGCGTAGCTGCAATATTGTGGCCCACAGTAAGGACAAAACAGTCCAAACATGGCCGCCACGGGGAATATATTAGGATGATTATTGAAAACATAAATCAGAACAATGCTGGTTACTGCTTTCTAAAATCATTCTAGCTTTGGAAAAGAACCGAAGCAATAAGAAAACTCAAGATTTTTTTTTCTATTTTCAGGATGAGTAATGAAAGCAATGTGTAGAATAGGGGATAAGGAATGAGTGAAATGGCATAGCATGGGCATGCTCTGAAGGTACAGGAGAGGGCTGGCTGGGAATTGCTGAAATCCTCAGGCCACTGGTGTGCTGGAGTGATGCTGAACCGGCTCCCAAGGAGATGCCCTTCTGACCGTGCTTAGTTGTAATTTTGACCTTGTTGCATAACCTCTTTGTGTCTCCAATTACTACACCAAAGATTGGCTTGAGACAAAACTATGCATTTTTAATATTATTTTTTATTTATTTACAAGCCGAGAGAGAGAAAGAGAGAGAAAGAGAGAGAAAGAGAGAGAAAGAGAAAGAGAGAAAGAGAGAAAGAGAGAAAGAGAGAGAGAGAGAGAGAGAGAGAGAGAGAGAGAGAGAGAGAGAGAGAGAGAGAGAGAGAGAGAGAGAGGAAATCCAGACACAGATTCCACCTTGTGCATCTGGCCTATGTGGGTCCTGAGGACTTAGGCACTGGAGATAAGTGCCTTAACCGCTGTGCCATCTCTCCAGCCCCCCAAACTATGCATTTTTAAATGAATTAGAAACAGTAACTAGTTTAGATA
>PVHP010003613.1:0-77226 GCA_004024765.1 Zapus hudsonius
CCCCATCCCTGATCAGTTGTATATCCTCCTTCGTGGGCTGTCTGTATTAGTCCTTGTGGCAAGGGATCCTGTATATCTTAGTACTCATCCCGGTCTTCCTGGCCCAAGTCAGTTGTTACTGATGGGTGCTATGCCTCTGGACCGTCTCCCCCACCACGGCTCTCACAATCTTTCCGCCCCCTCTTCCGCTCAGTTCCCTTTAATTGTAATACTAGTGAAAATATGACTGTTTTTTTTTTTAGCTCTCATTCTATGCTAGCATATTCAGGTTCTTGTTGAAATGCAACTCAACACTTGTTGAACTATTCTGCAGGTTTCCTCTCAAGAGACATAATCTGGAGAGAGAAGTTTAGCTGAGCCTAGGTCCCCCTGACCCTCCATCTCAATTTCAGCTCAGTTTGGACCTATTTCAACAAATGTAACACTCAGCCATCCATGGAATTGTGAGAAATTCATGTCAGTAAGATTTGGGGCATTGTGGTAGGCACAATGTAGGTAGCTGATATATCTGTGATTTTGGAAAGCCTTCCCTTTGATGTATGTCTTCACCAAGTACATAGATACAAGCATCACACAAGGGAAGAGGTAGGAGAGAATTGCACAACCTCTCAGTCAACACCTCTCTCTAAGATTTTAGTGACTAATAGACCTGGATGAAAATTTTGTTGTGACAATGTTGTGACATCATTGTTTTTGGTTCTACATGTAACATTCTGAAACTATATCATTTATATCCAGTCACTGGGGAGTCATAGTCAAGCTTGGATTATGTTAGAGATAATTAGGCAGAAAATATTAATTGATTTTTAGGTTTTAGAGGCCCAGAGGAAAGGATACTTTTGAAACATTAGCCCACCACTAACTTGATGTGGCATAGTGGGCACCTCACTTTTTGTATTTTCATAACTTCTCTACAAATGGGAGCTAATAACCTTATTCATCAATTTAAGTTAGTTTGAAGTACACAGTCAAACCACCCAATCCAAAGCCTATTCATTGTAATTTTCAAAAACTGTGAGTTTTCTTATCTTGGGGCAATATTTTCCAAATTGTTTTATTGGAACATTATGCATTAAAAACAACAGGAGGTCCATCACTGGGTGAATGTATATCAAAGTTATACACATACACTATGGATTTCTACACAGCTGAAAGGAAAAATGACATAATGAAATTTAAAGAAAAATGGATGGATTTGGAGCAGGTCATTCTTAGCGACCTCACACAAGAGCAGAGAGCCAAGCGCCACATATTCTCCCGCATATGTGGTTCCTAACAATGTTAAACCAGAACATTAAGAAAATCTGTCAGTGAAAGGAGAGATTTTAAAAGGGAAGGAAAAGAATTGGTGGGAGGGGGAATCGGAGGCTGGGGGGGACTCATATAGTAAATTAAACTAATAATGAATTGACACCATAAAACCCCAGCTTTTATACAGTAGGCTACTGGGGAAGCTGAGGGCACCGCCTGGTATGAGGGGCCATGAATAGAGTAGGAGGCAGCCTAACCTCAAGAATAATTGCTCAGGCATGCATATCCCTGTTCCAGTTATTGGTTCCTTCCCACACTGAGTTGTTGATCAAAGAGACCGATGAGGTCCCCAAAACGTGACAGACTTCTGTCAAAACTCTTGAATACCTGTCCCAGGCCTAAGGTAAGACCCTATTGCTAAAGAAATCACAGAGCATCATCAAACAATGCCGAGAGATCCTACTAGATCCTGTACGGTTTTCACCTCTCCATCTATTATGAGGGATAGCTTTGCTGGGTACAGTGGTCTAGGTTGGGATCCATAATTTCTTTAAGCCTGGAAGAGTATTATTCCAAGCCCTTCTGACCTTCCTGGTTTCTAGTGAAAAGTCTGAAGTAATTCTAATAGGTTTGCCTTTATATGTGATTCGTTGTTTCTCTCTTGCTGCCTTGAGCACTCTCTCTTTACTTTCTATGTTTAGCAGATTAACTAAAATATGTCTTGAAGAGTTCCTTTTTTGGTCTTGTCTTTTTGGAGTTCTGTGGGCTTCTCATATCTGGACCAACCTTTCTCTTGTAATATATATGAGAAATTTTCTTGCATAATTTTCTTGAAAATATTTTCCAGGCCTTTGGCCTGGGTTTCTTCTCCTTCCAGGATCCCCATGATCCTAAGATTTGGTCTCTTTAGGGTATCTCACAGATCTCTCATATTTTGTTCAGATGATTTTTTGAATTTATTAAAGCCTAAAGAATCCCAACTATTTTCTTCTGACTTTGAGGTCTGAGAATCTGTCCTCCAGGTTTTCAACTCTGGGACTCAAGTAGTCAACAGATGCTTTTAATACCTCTGATTTTTGGTTTCTGTTATATTTTTATTCATAGTATCCATTACTCTGGTGAGTTTCAACTTCCAATCTACTTTTGTTTTTGCTAATGTCTCCTGGTCTTTGTTCTTGAGTTTGGTGAAGCCTTCATCAAACTTAATCAGCTGGTTGTCTAGCTCCTCCTGTCATTGGTTCACCTTCAAGCAACGTACTATGTTTTTGATGGCAGCCAAGTTTTTCTCCATAATGTCCAGTATGATGTCTATGCTTCTCTTGTTCTGTTTCATCTCGTTTACTTCCTTTTTGACTTTTTCCAGTTTGGCCATTATCCTTGTCATAGTCTCATTGCAGTTATGACAAGGAGTTAGATTGTTCCCATTTTGAGATTATGGTCTTGTTATCTCCCCTGCACTCTCATTGGCCTCTTCCTTTTGTGGGACTAGGGGTCCCGTGTTTAGAGTCTCAGCTTGCTGTTTTTCTTTTTAATTGGTTTCTGCTCATTCCTGTATAAGAGTCTAGTTTTCTTGATTTGGGGGCCAAAACAAGTTTTCACTGGGTATACGGGGTGTGTACTGTTCTGTGTACCATTTGGATTTTGGATAGCGATGTAACTATAGATGCATTAGTTGCAGAGATTATGGGTGTGTCAGCAATTCTGGGTTTCTGTCAGATATGCAGTATAGTATATGGATCAGAGATCCTCTCTAGCTGTAGTCATCACTGTGTCTTGCTACTGGTGCTCAGGGGTATTCAGAGCAGGTCTGCTTGCTCCATTTCCCCCACTGTATCCCAGTTGGGTGGGTTTCAGAGACCTCCTTGTTACACCTCTGGCAGAGGTTTTTTGCCCTCTAGTTTGTAATTGGAGTGAGGCCCTCTGGGGGATGCTATTCAGTGTGTTCCTCCCAGAACAATGTAACTACTAGGTTAAAAATCTTCAATATCTCTTGGGTCTGAGTAGTTCTGTCCTGAGGCAGGATCTATCATTCAACAAGCTGGAGCCCCCTACACCTTAATTCTCTGGCTGTGAGCCTCCAGCCTAGAAGTCTCCCCAGCTAAGGAGCTGCAGGTGCTAATCCCTTTGCTTCCTCTGGATCTCCAGACCATAATAGGTTTAGGCACTCTTGACCAGCCTGGAGCACTTGGTACCTGGTTCCTCCCTTCCCCTCTGGGGGGCAGTGATGTGCCCACAGGGACTTCCCACCCCCCACTATGGACCAGCTCCCTCCCTCCCTCACTGAATAGTCTCACCCACTTTTTTTTTTTTTTTTTTTTACCACTATATAGATCTGTTGTGAGTGTGACTGAGATGTGCCTGCTTTTCTTTCTTGTCTCCCAGGCTCAGGGACACCTTCACAAAATTTGATCATACAATGTGTATACTTATTTATAATAAAGATATTTAAAAAACAACCGGAGGGGCTGGGGAAATGGCTCAGCAGTTAAAGGTGCTTACTTGCAAAGATGATTGGCCTTCCCCAGTGACCACATAAATCCAGATGCATCAAATGGCACATGTGTCAAGAGTGTTTGCAGCAGCAAGAGGCCCTAGCACACCTATAGTGTATTTCTACTCATGAATAAATAAATAGTAAATTAATAAATAATAAGTAAACAAAAAACCAGAATACAAAAGTTAGGTTTTTTTTTTTTTTTTTGAGACATGTCTCATTGTATGGCCAGGCTGGTCCTGAACTTCCTGCTTCAGTATAACTGCTAGGGCTGTGATTACAGACATGCACCACCATTCATGGCTCATGAAGGATTGGTTTCTGTAAACTTCCTTATTGTCTCTCTCTAATCTCTCCTTGTATTTCTCTCTGGGTCCTTCCAAATGCACATTTTGATAAGCAAGAAAAAGACTTTTGACTAAAATTACATATGCAAATTGATTTATATGTTTGTTTTCCTTCTCCCCAGATCTGCGAAGCAGCCCACAATTAACTTTATAAGTAAAGGGAAAATAATATGAAATGTAACTGTTTCTGGATGTATTGCTCCTAAGAAGTGTGATGATGCATGGGTTGGTTTTGTGTGGAACATTCTCCCTGCTGCTGGCAGACAGCAGTTACTTAGCTTCTCCATCCTCAGGCTTCAGATGAATAGCACTGCCAACTGGCCTGCCTTCTCTCCATCAATTCTGTTCTACGACTATTTCTATTTTGCTAAAGGATTCCCTTTGTAGTCTTAGAGAATGTCTTTTTGAGGTATTTAAAAAACTTCTTGATGTGATATGACTGCCCCAACTTTATTCTGTATCTATGCTGAACAACTTACACAATCTCTTTCCTCCCTAAAGGCATTCATTTATGACCTAAGTTAGATGGAAATAATTAAACTCATTCATATGCTGCATTTGGTGTGTGTTCCTTCAATTCTACCCAATGAGTTTCTCATTTGTCCATTCACAGTAATTTGATGATGAGTTTTAAATAGTAACATCATTGATTTTTATGGTCTCTTAAGCAACCTAACAGTAGTCAGCATCATTCCTTTAATTTGCAATATGTATTTCCTTATTTTATTTTTTAACCAACAAAAACCAGAAGGATTCTCATTGATAGGAAAGTGAGTAGTGGTGAAGGGAATCCTTATGTATTGCTTTTTATAAGCCGTATGTGAGGTGTTTTATTTAATCTTCACAATATTCTGCAAGGAGGAGACACATGTTCTCATTTATATATGAAAAGAAATAATGGTGAAGTAGACTCACTGTGTACTGGTTATCAACACATCTGAATCTGGGGAGACAGAGCATATGCATATACAACAAGCTTCATGAAAGATGCATCAGACAGGCAGCACGAGAAAACAGGGAGAGGTTTCATTGTGCTGTGATCACCCCTGGAAACTCCTCAAGGTGATGGAGTAGCAGCAACGCATGTCTGTCCTCGGTGTTCATTCTTCTGACCAGATGGCTAAGGTTTTGACCATAGCTCTGGGAGGATATCACAGTAGGGAAGGGCAGGGGGTCTGGTCCATTGGATGCCCATGCATTTCCAACTTCAGTCAAAAGATAGTCAGTCATCCATTGGGATGGGTGGTGGCTGAAGCCCTATGAATTCTGTCTGCCTAGTGTGTGACAGAGTCATCAGTAAACCATATTGTAACATCAGTGTTCATGGCCTCATAGAAGGAGCCAAAGCATTCCCTAAGGGTTACATAGTCCTTCTGTTATGTTGGCTGGTTATTCATTCATGGGCCTGCTTGTACCTGGGGGTCTTAAGTAGACTTGATCTTGAATCTACCATTTTCATTTGATAATTAAACTCCACTGAATCTGCCAGTTTTATTGGTGGAACTTGTGAGGCCCCCAAATGGGAACAGGTACTTAGCATCACAGTGTCGTGCACTGCTCTGTAGCCCTAAGATGCCTGTTTCTTCACCAGAGCACAATGGTAAGCAAGGAGTTGCCACTTAAAAAGATGGTGTGTCTATCTGCTGGCTATCTGAGATGAATTGGGTTCTGGATCGGAGTGTCAGCTGTGCTCCAATGATAGTGTTCTGTTACCAGAGACCCCAACCAGCATTCAAGGAGATCATGGAGACCTGCAGCAGAGCCTGTGGGCAAGCAGGCACTGAAGGTTTAACAGGCAGCACAAAGGCAGGGCCTATTGAATGACTTCTAAGGCCCTCTGCCGAAAGGATTCTTTTCAGTGTTGGCAGAGAAGAAAGGCAAAGATGACTAACTGAGCCCTCTCCACTTTTGAAAGCGATCCTCATTGGCACCTTGGACTGGGTAGCGTATGTTTATCTAAGATGCTCATACTTGAGGAAAACAGGCACACAAAGAAATCTGCTTTTATTCAAATTCTCCACAGAGAGCCATGATGAGAAAGAATTGTACCTTGGTGAACTTATAAGTGTATGATTTTATAATAGTTTCCTAAAAATATGGTCTTTAGATGATTATGGAGATGTTATAGGTTTGGAGCTAAATTATCTAGGGCTATATTTGTTTTTATCATTACTATTTTCATTGTCTGCATGTATATGTGTGTGCGTCTGTGTGAGTGATGGTGAACAGTATGTGTTGGTGCCCATGTTGTGTGGACGTGTGCATCTCGGGGCCAGAGGACAGCCTTGAATGTTGTTCCATCCACCTTTTATTGAGTCAGGTTGCGTCATTGGCATAGAACTGGTGGAGTAGGTTAGACTGCCTGCAGGCCCTGACCCTGTCACACTACTGAACAAAAGCTAGTACTTCCAAGCTGCCTCAGACTCTGCTAACTTTAGAGCAGGAGAAAAAAGATGCCATGTCGATTGTGTATTGGGAGGAGGGAGGGGGCTACAGTTAAATATAGAGAAAGTATAGTTCTGTAATTATGAAAGAGAAAAATAGACCCTCTCTTGTTCACTCTCCTTTATCTCTGTGTATATGTTCTGTTCTATTATATCTTGTCTTTCTTTGTATCTTAAAACAGAAATACTGGGACAGTGCGGGCATATAATACATTTGTTAATTGATTCATATTCTGTATAAGCATCAATTCTCTTGGCCTTATCCCACCTACATCAGGGTTCAATAGCACCAACAATGGAAAGGATAATAAGTGAATCTAAATTTAATCCTTTTTTTGTTTAAACTAATCTCTCCCTAATTAATGGCTGCTCATACCATTATTGCTAATGAATCAGGAGACCATTCTCCACACCCTGCAGGAAGCTCTCTGTTAAAATCAATTCAAATTCAAAGGGAGAGCACAGTCCAGCTCTATTGTTCCCTTGGTGACCTTTTTTACTAATGAAAAGGGAAGGGTGTCTGAAATACAAAAACCAAATGGACCATCATCTCCTTTAGTGCACTCTTAATTCTCCATTGCATCTTGGCTTTCCCCACCCTTTTGAAAATCCAAATGTTGTGAGGGTTATGCACTTTAGAACAGACAGTGGGTTGCATGGAGGGATGACAGGTTGACGACAGAATACAGGAAAGGAGAGAGAGAAGGTGAAGTTACACAGAAAGTTGTGCATCCATTCCCACCCTACCTGAGGTCAGATTCCATAAAACCTAGGATGACTAATCATGTGCACACATGAGAAGCCTCCTTTGGGTGAGTTTTCTGAGACAATTGGCCTTCACCCTGTAGAGGGGCTTTAATGAAAATATTCAATTGCAAAGGCGGTTTCCCTCCATCCCCCAATCCAGGCCTCTTCTGGGAACAAGGAACTAAAACTGACTCATCTCTGATAAATATAGGATGGAGGGACAGGAAGGCGCTGTCCAGGTGTATGTGCTAAAGATAAGATGTTTGCTAAAGATTAAATCCCCGGAATGTAATGGAAACTCCATTCTGGTAGAGATTAGGCTCCTGGAATGTATAGGTGACATCCAGGATGTAGTCAGAAGGTCTCAGGCCAAAGAACACCATCAGACAGGTAATAAGTGACCAATCAGGATGTATAGGTTTATGGCTCAAAATTCACAGGTGAAGCAATTGGGAACCAAACACTTTAGAGTACCCCAACCCCTATGCACTGGCCAATCACCTGGGTGGAATGTGTTCATGCCACTAGTTGCACAAATCATTTTAAAAGAATATTTTATGAATATCCTGCCATGTTCTGTGATTTGCCATGATAGAAGCCTGCTGGCTCAAACTGTATATATGTTGGAAAGAAGTTACAACCCGTGTGCATGACTCCCACTACGCCGGGCAGATCATGTACCTCAGCTAGCTGAAAATAAACCTCACGTGTGACTTGCATTATGGAGTGTGTCCTCTGTCCTTCTGAGGGGTGGTTGGCCTCGGACCATGTTGTAGTCACCTTTCTAGTTTCTGCACAGAAAGGACCCAAGCAAAAGCAGCTTGTGGAGGAATGGTTTTATTAGGCTTATGGACTCCAGGGAAGACTCCATTCTGGCAGGGAAAATGATGACATGAGCAGAGGGGTGGACATCACCTCCTCCATATCACTGCAAACAGCAGCAGGAAGGTGTGCCAAATACTGGCAAGGGGAAGCTGGCTTATAACCCCATAAGTCCTCCCCCAACAACACAACTCCGGTGAGGTTGTAAAATCTAAACTGCCATCAGCTAAGGATCAATTACCTAGAACACATTCATTTGTTTGTGGGGGACACCTGGATCAAACCATGACAGACCACAACAACACCAACAGGACAAGAAGACCTCTGTAAGGGGCCCCTCCAGCAACACAAGCAGGCCTTTTGATTAGATACTGTTTTGAAAAACAGACCACCTTTTATTCCTTTGGAAATAATTTCAACTTTACTCTTTAAAAGTACTTAAATAAACTGGGGGCTTTAGATTAATAATACAAAATATTAAGTCTTATGTTGAAAGCCTTCCATGTTTCTAGACCTGTACAGGGTAATGGAATATGCAGAGGTCAAAGACAAGGTTTCTGCTTTGCAAGACCTTTTGAGACCAGGCATTTAGAAATGCCTGAATGATGCAGGCTTCAGTAATTGAATATGGAATAAAACAGAAGTCCTGGCATATCTTTTTGTTGAACTGAAATTTCTAAATGGTATTTTCAGTTATCTTCAGAAAATCTTGTTTAAATCAGATACCTAAAACAGCATCAATACACTGATGTGTTTGGGTATGCTATTGGGATGCGAGTACAATTTGCTCCAGCCTTCACTGTAAGTACATAATATTTACCTGAAGGGAAAAATGTTCATCTGGAGACAGCTAATTATTGCTGGAATCATGTGCATGAATACCTTTCTATATGTCATTGTGAGTAGGGTTTGGGGTCAGGGTTAAAAGCCAACAAGATGATAAGTCTTTCTAGGATAACTGTTTTCTATATGTTTGTTTTTTTTTGAGGTAGGGTCTCGTTCTAGTCCAGGCTGACCTGGAATTCACTATGTAGTCTCAGGGTGGCCTTGAACTCACAGAGATCCTCCTACCTCTGCCTCCTGAGTGCTGGGATTAAAGGCAGGTGCCACTATGCCCAGCTCAGATAATAAATTTTGATTGAGTATATCCTAAGGAAACTATGTATGAGGAGGGCGCAGGAATTGCTAGTGTATATATTTTCATTTTATAAACACCTTTAGAATGTTTACTCTTCTTGAGTTTTAATATTGGTCTTGGGGACAGAAGCAATATTGATCCTGTCTTCAAATACTATGTCGTCTATTAGTGTTTGTTCTTTCTCTTTCTGTTTCACACACGAATACCAACACACATAATATTTCCCTGTTCTTGACATCTTACTCAAAGAACTGAAGACAGGTACACCCAAATAGTGAAGCAGGAAGAAACTGTATTAAGAGCAAAGTAATAGTAAAGTATAAACACATTGCCAAGGGGGCAGTGGGCCAACGGTGGGGAGCGCACTCCAGGGCTCTGGTTATTGTCTCGTGCTTCTCTTTAAATATCTTTAGAGGAGGATAACTGGTTTCTAGGGACAAAGGTTGAGTTGTCATCTGGTCAGATTGACAGGCTTGGTTTACAGGATGTATCTGATTTATTTTAATACTATGCATGCCCAGTTATTTATAGGCCTGAGCTAGAAAATAGGAGTTTCTCTATAAAAGTTCACTTAGAGAACAGTTTGCCTGTCTAGGCTGGATGGTTCCCTGCTATTCAAGTCTATCTAAGAATATGTTTGAATAGTAACTGAGCATGAACACTGGTTGCTAAGGGGTGGAGAAACGTGCTCATTAGGAGCAAAGTATAAGCACAGCTGTACATGGGTTGGGGGTTCCAGGATCCCAACAGGTTGCTGGGCGCATGGTGTAGGAGAAGGATACATTTATTGCTCAGACCAATCAGTGGCCCTGGGTGGCTAAACTGTCCCCTATGCCTGACTCAGTAGGAGATTCAGATTTCTGAGCAATGATTTGCATATAATGTGGCAGGTACACCCTCAAGTATGACAGAGCGGAGGATCATACAGTGAGGTGAATGGATGGCTAGGAGGACCTTCTAAGAGCAACTGACTGAATAAGTTTGCCCAGAGATAAAAAGGACAAAGAAACCAAAGGAAGCTTTACAACAAGAAGGAGAAAACCATTAGTTTTAATTAACTTGTTCATTAGAATTGAAAATGATATGAATGGGAAATCTATGCAAAGAATTCAAAAGTGAACCAATGAACCACATATTATGGGGAATGTGGTAGAGTTCCCTCGTTGATTTTGACTCACCAAGAATTGATATGTAGGCTAGTCCAAAGCCAAGTGTGAATTGCTGCAGGCTATGATATGATCATGAATTGGTGTGGAACGGCAGTCAGCAGTCGTTCCCTTCCTGCCTCACTTGTACTGTTATGTCCTCAGGGTTTCCAGGGCTTCCTGAGCTGAAGCATTTATCATAATTCACCACAGTGACTCCATAACCTTTCCCTGTAAGCTTCTTGGAGGGCAGAGGGCATGTCTCATTTTACTGTACATCTATGTTTGTTGTTATGGTACCTTATATTTTTGAGACACATAGTGTATCACACTTGCAAGCATCATCTTGCAAACCTACAGTAAACCTACAGGACGATTTAACCAGGAAAAACTGAGAGTCTGTCCTCAGTCAGGAGGCCATAGGAGGCAACTGTTAGAGCTCAGTACTGGTTAGCCTGGTAGCTAGAGCAGCTGGAGACCTGATGGATAGGAAAACCACCTTCTCTTAGGATGGGCTTTACTTCCAAGTGCATTTTTCTGCGGACTTTGAGAGTTTTCAGCTTATGATGTCACATAGAAATACTTTACATGCTGTTTTTTTTAGTGGTGTATTGGTTTAAGCCAATTTGAATATTTTAATCAACCATATAATAATGTAGAACTACAAAAGCATGCTGTGAACAAAAGCCTTTGTGCCTTCACCTTCCCCCACTCTGAGGATGTCCTTTTGGTGGGGCCACTGTGCAGAGAGGCGTTGCAGGCCTCAGAGTCTGTAGCCAGAGCCAGTTAGGGGATCGCCCAAGCCTGCACTATGTAAGAAGTGGAAACCAGATATAACATTGTACAGTAGTTTCTTAGGAATTCCAGGACAAGATATCCTATATTGGAAATGTAAGTGTCCCTCCCAAATGTATGTGTTTAAATCCTAATTCTCAAGGTAATGGACTTTGAAGGAAGAGTCCTTATGGATAGAATTAGTGTCTTTGTAAGAGATCCCAGAGATCTCCCTCACCCCTCAGCTATGTGAGAACAATGTGAGAAGACACCATCTATAAACCATGAAGGGAATCCTCACCAGACACTCAATCCACCAGCATGTTGATCTTGGACTTCCTAGACCTCTCCCTTAACTATCTGATCAATTTCTACAGTATTCTGGTATAGAAATGGAGATAAACTAGGACAATTTTAGTTACATAAAACAGCCAAACTTTCCCATGGTATCCACCTTGGACATTAGCTTCAGCCTTCTGCAGCAGACACAATACTCTCTGAGAAAATAGATAATCCTTGTGTGTCAAAAATATAGTACTCTTGCTGGTGATATAACTAGCTCCCTTGGTCAAACACGTGCCTGTGGCGTATTATAAAACAAGTGCATTACTCTCGGATCTTGGATCACTCAATTATTTCCTGGGTTATTAGAGAAGCTACATCTCTTCATCACTGAGTTCTTTCCTTGTAAACTGAGGATATTAGGAGCTTTTATGAGATTCAAATAAGTGAAGTAGATAAAACAATTGCTGTCTAAAAACAGAGTGGATGTCCTCTTTGAGAAACCATATGCTCATTGCATTTGCTCAAATCCAGCCAGGAATACCTTTCCCATCCCTGTCAGACCCCTCTCTTTGCAGGTCCAACTCTCATTCTATTTATTCCTCAAAAATGGCCTCTGGGGAGAGCACATTCCAGTCACTCTCCCTAGACCTGCATGCTTTTTCTTTGCTCCACGAATTCACTATTTAAATCATCTTAATATATGCCTGCTTGTGCATTGCACTCCACTCCTAGGAGAATTTAAGATATTTGAAGACATGTTTCTTATCTGTCATCCTTACCACCATATTCCTAAGCTCTACACAGGAAACACTCCAGAAATGCTGTGTGTGTGTGTGTGTGTGTGTGTGTGTGTGTGTGTGTGTGTGTGTGTGTGCAGATGCCCATGCCCTGTGCACAAGTGGAGGCCAGGGGAGAACTTTGGGTATCCTTCCTCTTTGGCTCATCTGTGTGTTTCCATGAGACAAAGTCTCACTGAATCCTGAGCTGCCTTTTCTGTTTAAACCTTCTGACCAGTGACCCTCCACAATTCTCTGATTTCTACTCCTCACAGTAAGTGAATTACAGGCCAGCATGGGTATGACTAGCTGTTTACATGGGTGCTGGGGTATCAAGCTCAGGGGGAATCAGATCCTCAAGTTTGCACAGTGATCTTACCCACAGAAACATCTTCCCAGCTCTTGGAAATGCTTTTTTTTCTGAATGAATGAATAAATAAACCAATATACCCACTGACATTTCTTTTACTAATGCTTTGTATTTCAAACTGTAGTGTTAATAAAGTATCTGAGGGAATTTCAATCCTGGTGGTCATAGAAATAAGATCTGCAAGAACACACAAAGTCTCAGGCAAAGCTTTTTTAAAAATTATTATCTTTATTACCCATATTTAGATTGAATGAGCAAATAATGTGTTGGTATCCCCAGTTCCCCAATTTCCCTGTTCCCTGTCCCCAATCAGCTGGGTATCCTCTGTGGGCAGTTTGGATCAGTCCATGGGGTAGGGGGTTATGGATAGCCTAGGAGTCAACCCAGTTCCACACCCTTTGTATATTGTTACTGAGGGGGGCCATGTCTCTGGATATTCTCCTCCACCACAATCCTGACTCAGAGAACTGAGTGGAAGAGGGGGTGGAAAGATTGTAAGGGCAAAGAGATTTTTATTCCCCCATTCTTGCTATGTAGCTCAGGCTGGCCTTGAACTTCTGCTCAGGCATTAGACTTCTAATTGCTTTGCTTATGCATTGCTTTTAGGCAAATGTTTTTAATCAGAAGGAAAAAGAGGCTGAGGAGAAGGGGGGCAACACTGATTGTGGGAGATTCAGGCTGCCTGTTAACAGAAAAGAATGGACCATCAACCCCATCATCCCAGAGATCTCCCTCACCCCCTCAGCTATGTGAGGACAATATGAGAATGCACTCTCTATAAACTGCCTCACCAGACACTGAATCCATCAGCATGTTGATCTTGGAATTCCTTGACCTCCCTCCTAACTATCTGATAAATTTCTACAGCATTCTGGTATAGAAACTAGGACAGTTTTAGTTACATAAAACACAGCCAAACTTCATCCCAGAAGTTTGAGTGGAGTGGAGTGTTGGAGTGGTCTGAGGTCTGGTAAATTTTGTTACTCATGAGGATTCTATTTGTAAGGGATCTCTTCCTTACGGTTTAACGAGCTTTTCCCACGTAGGACCAGTGACCAGTTTGTCTGTGGAGACATCATAGTATCCCACTGTCTGTGCATTTTTTTTCTCTTTTCTCTTGTGGTAAGATACATTGGTCCCATGGGAGGACAGACTCTGGCCGGGTAGCTGGTTATGATGGACTATGACATTGGGGTTCTATCATAATTACTTCTCAGAAGGTCCCTCTTTCTACTTAAGATGCATTTTCAGACAAACCAGCAGAAAATATGCCCAATTCAATATGCTTTGGGAAAGTATCCTAAACATTTGCTGCCTGATCTGTGAATGTTCCCTCAGTTTGTATGCAACAAACACAGCCAAGAAGATAATGGAGGGAGAAACAAAAGAAAAGTCCATGTGTCCTTAATATTCATCAGCGTAGTAAGTTTCTCAACTAGAAAAAGAGAAGACAAAAAATTGATTTAATTGGATCCAGTCTCTTTTAGTGTCTTTTCCTTATTTTCCCCTGCAGAAAAGAGAGAGGGAGAAGAGACTTAGCCAAAGAGTGATTTAAATTTAGTCAAGTATTTCTCTGGGTGCCAAGTCAAGAAATTGCTGAGGTTTGTTTCTCTTTCTCTTACTGAGCGCATTTCCAGTTCCAGCACATGGATTGGGGTGGAAGAGCAATCAGTTATAAAGAAAAAATATATTTGGTGTCTGTCTCTGTTAGAAAATAATTGAAAGCATGAGTATTGTGTGGTTTCTTTAAAACTTCAAAAGTACATATAATCACAGAAAGAAGAATGCCATCTGTTTGTTGTTAGGGTCATGTTTTATTTTTTTCTGCTTATATGTTCAATATAGTCAATGACCTTAGCTTTTTATAAAGAAAATTAATTATTATTTATGCCAGGTTTACTCTAGTGATAAATTTACTCATTTCTCCTTTTCCATTAGCAGTAGAATGGTGTTAGATAATAGATTAGCATCGTTTGGCAATTAGTCGCCGTCACCCTCTCTGAGATATTGCTCATTGGCCAAAATAATCAGTAAAACATTACTCAGAAAAGAAAGAATCCATCTTTTGTAGATCTAATAGAACACTGGCAGGTTTGCAACGTTTGGTAACAATAGCTTTTGTTCTGCACCATATAAGGATAGAAGTGTCAAATATAATTTAGAGGTCATTTGCAATCAGCACACACCTACCTAAGAATCTGTAGACTCCAGGTGCTTAGCAGTAAAGGCAGAAAGTGGGTAATACAGGTCCTCAGCACTTGAATCTTAGATTAGAAGATTAGAAGAGTCAAGGGATACCCAAAGTAACATGTGATGGTTTATTCTGATAGTCATTTTAAATCACCTGTGAGGGATTATGTAGATAAGGTTAGCCTCTGTGCCACTGTGTCACTGTGTGAGGGATTATCTTGATTAGATTAATTAAAGGGGAGTTAACTAGTTAGTTAATTAATTAACTAACTGTGGATGGCACCCTTCCACGAGCTGGAGTCCAAGATGGGGCATTCATCACTCCCTCCTGCCTCACTGTGCACTGAATGGGATCAATTCTTTGACTACCTTGCTGAACTGTAACCTAGAGCTGGAAGCTCAAATAAATCTTTCCTCTCTTACAGTAATTCTTGTCAGGGATTTTGTTTCAGCAGCAAGAATTTGGTTAATGTATAAAACTATAAAATAGATGATGTTATAGGTTCTAGACAAATGGTCCAGTAGTTTTAGTGCTCAAAATCTCTAGATATGCTAGCCAAAAAAGTAAAGACCAGGTTCCAGAACAAGTTCCCATAACCACCAGTGGCAGAATTGGGTAGCATTAGAAAATGTCTCCAGGACTAGAGAGAGCTAAGAGCACCTTTTTTTTTTTATAAGTAGAAAATAACTTTATTTTAAAAATTATTTTATTTATTCATTTTCAAGCAGAGAGATACAGAGAGAGAGAGAGAGAGAGAGAGAGAGAGAGAGAGAGAGAGAGAGAGAGAGAGAGAGAGAGAGAGAGAGAACGCACACCAGGGCCACACCTTGAGCAATCTTTCCAGCCCAAGTGCACCTTTTTATAAGCTTTGGTGAAGGAAAGCACTTGCACTGGCTATAGATGAGAGGGGTGGGAAATGAGGATGGTGGAGAAGTGTTGGTGGTCCACAAAGAACTATCCGTTGATTCTGGATTGGTGAGGGTTAAGAGTCCTGAGGCTTCATATGGCCCGTGTGGTTTCCTGTGATGGGATTTAAGTCAAGATGTACCAATAAATAACACTTTCATTTAGCCAGCAGCTGCTTATTGATGAACTTTATATTTGCTCCATCCCTGTTCTTTGTCATTATTATATGCCAGGAATTTTGTCCGAATTATATGGCGAGTGCTCTAAGACTGAGCTACATCTTTTTAAATTATTATTATTTTTTATTAAAGAAAACCATTAAAAACCAGGATGCCACACCCCTTTATGCATTAGATATTCTCCCCCACCATGGCTCTTACAATCTTTCCTCCACCTCGTCTGCAAATTTCCCTGAGTCATGGGTGCATAATTATTAGGTTCTTATGAGTCTCTGGATTTGTGTTTTGGACTATTTTGGGCACCCTTGCTGTTTATCTCTGTTATCCTTCCATGGCATGTCTGACTTGCTATGGAGGTAGCTCTTTTGCTCATCACATCATTTTCTAAATGGTTTTATTAGGGCTTTAAATGGTGAGTTAGGGTAGGTTCATCTCCTGCTTGTGTCCGCCCCGTCCATCATCTCAGGTCCTATTGATGGAATTTTGGTTGTTCAAGGATCTAGGGTCGTTGCTTTCTGAAAAATACAAATAGAATCTCCAATGGAGAGTGAGATCATTAATGGCTAAATGAGACAAATGTTATTAATTTGGCAAGATTTTAGTAGCCTTTCTGTAGACCTATGGTTAGTGGGGACTTCCCATTGGAGATCTGGTTCTTGGTCTGAGCTACAACTTTGGCCCTTAAGGTCAAATCCTACTGTTCTGAGAGCATTCTTGCCTTGAGGTCTCAGTTTATACATGGCCTTGGTTTTTTATACATGTTTATTAGGTTGGTTGTTTTTACTATTTTGAAGTTAATGACTAAAATTAACTAGAAACTCTAAGTACCATCATCTAAGTATCATCAGAGTGTTTACCATATGTAAATCAATGATCAGATAATGGATACAAAAGAAGTTGAGATTTCAACCTGCCAAACATTTGTCAACTTGCTTCACAGAAAGACTGGGCAACTGGTATGGACGAAAAGTCTTGTCTCTACAGCATTGTGACACTGCTTCTGCATTTGTTTCTTGTCTCTTTACTTTGGAAATTCTTTTCTAGTCTATTTTAAGTTGTCTCTTCTATCTACTTGCTCCATCCATTTTTTTCAGGGCTCTGTTCTCATTGACTGGTCTAAGGTCTCTTAGGATTGTCTCACCAGCTCGGCAACTTCTCTTGTTCATCCATAGCAGGGGCCATCATTGTCCAGAGTCCATGGACAAACTTAAGGGGCCCAAGGCTCTCCTAAAATTGTACGGCGATTTGATGTATGTGTGGTAGCTTTAGTGACTCAGGCTTCAAGGCTTTGTTAACCATAGTTCCCAGCTCATGCATGACTTTTTTAATCATTTGAGACCAAGTCTTGAAAAATCGAAACAAAAATAAAGAAAAAATGAAACCCAAGGGAATGCTATGTAAGAACTCTATCCTTTGTCTACATCCCTACCCCTGGGAGTCAAATCTTAACTGCCTCCAGAGCATCACTCATTGCAGAACTCACAATTGCTTGAAGTCAAGAGGTACCATACTGAACATAGCTTCACAGCCCTTCCCAACACATACTAAGGGCTGGGCTCACTTCTATCCTATCTTATCTATCATATCCTATCCTATCTATCCTATCCTATCCTATCCTATCCTATCCTATCCTATCCTATCCTATCCTATCCTATCCTATCCTATCCTATCCTATCTTTTCCTACCCTATCTATTGTATTATAGACTTAAAATCCAAGATGGGGTTAAGGATGAAGTATTGCTATGTGCATCCTGAATGATGGATCCAGAGCTGGTTTGCTGCTACCTAGCTCTCCTGCTAATAGCTGTACAAGCAGTTCCTTTTTTTTTCCTGACTAGCGTGTTTTATGTTAAATAAGCTCCTTTAAGAAAGATAGAAGAAGAAAAGGAAAGAGAGAGAACTAGACAGTAGAGTTAAGCCAGTTATGAGGTAGTTTTAGGGGAACAAGTCCCTAAAGTGAATAATAGCCTTTTCTTGGCTAATCGTGGGGAGTGCCCTTGATCCTCTAAGCGATAATCTTGGTTTTTCTTATTTGCTTTCTCCTAAACCCACATCATAGGGGGTGAATAAGTGCCTCATCTCTTATTACTTCCTTTCCTGGGAGAACAAAGAATGTAAAGGAATATATCCTTTCCGAGAGCCTGATGCCACACAGACACCTGACATCTGGTGTGAATTGATCAGTTCAGTTTCCTCATCCAAGGGGCTCCCATGGCTCTCTTAAAATACCTCAACTTGGGTCTCTAGGTTTCCATTTTCTAGAAACCCCATTCCTGCCCTATTGGGTAGGAGCCTTGAATTTCTTTCCTTTTCTTTAGCCTAAAGCTCTCCCTCTTCTTGGCTATTTCTTTAGGTCTATCTTCCTTGCCAATGCTATCACAAATCTTTCTAAATCTTCCCCTATGGCCTTTGAAACTCATTTACCAATTTAGTAATAAAAGAGCCTGAAGGTCACTGATCCAGTGGAAACGCTATGTGATGGCCCTTCCAGCATATTTTATATCTGGGTATCATTTTACCACCCACACATTAGTTTATATTTTTTAATGCAATTTGTAAACTCAAATGGGCCATATTAAAAGGAAATTATAACACTGCTGTATACAAAAAATAGTATTATTTATCACTAATTAAAATAAACATAAAAATGCAATGAAAAAATGTTGAACTCTAGTTGATACTGTTTTCTGCCCAAGTTTTAAAGTCTGAGGTCTGCTCTTTTTGTTATAAAAATAGATAAGTAGTAAGTTTCAGAAAGGTAATAAAGATTATCAGCAAAACATTATCTCTCACATCTAAAAGTAACAATAGAAAATTAAAAGGGGTGGATGTCTTACGATTAGATATTATTTGGACCCCTGTGTCAAGTCACGTATAACCTTTACTTCCAAAAATGTTACTTTCCCTCACTTTGGGAAACAATGAACTATAGCAAAAGCTCTGTTAATTATGCAAAATATTTTGGCATTGAAGGCCATGCAGTCTGGGTTGCAACTACCTCCACCAAAGAAAGAAAGAAAGCAGCTATAAACAATAATTAATCCAATAGGTGTGGATTATCCTATGGGATATAGTTTTCTGATATATACCATGGTTCCCAACTTTTTGGTAGGGTAAGAATTTACCTATTTTACAGATTAAATTGTCTCACTCCAAAAAGATATGTTAAAGTCCTCACTTTAATGTATCTTTACTTGAGGGCTGGAGAGATGGCTCAGCGGTTAAAGCACTTGCCTCCAATGCCTAAGGCCCTGGGTTCAATTCCCCAGTACCCACATAAGCCAGACCCACAAGGTGGTGGCCCTGGCATACTCTCTCTCCCTTCCTCTCTCTCTCTCTCTCTCTCTCTCTCTCTCTCTCTCTCTCTCATCTGTATCTCTGCTTGAAAATGAATAAATAAAATAAAAATGTATCTTTACTTGAGAGCTGGTCTTTACAGAGGCAATCAATTGAAACGAAACCTTTAGGCGGAACCTACTGCAATATGATTGGTTTACTGTATATAGCAGGGATTTGGAGGCAGAGACACACAGATGACTGAAACATGAAGAGACACAGGGAGAAGACAGCCACCTAGAAGCCAAGAAAAGCTGAAACTTACTATATTCTGGGATAGAGACGTCTATTCCCTGCCTCCTCCTTCCTTCCCTCCCTCTCTCCCTCTCAAAGACACCTGTCTATTAAATCCCATTCTTCATTTGGGAACTTCTGAAGACTAAAGTATTTATGAGTTATAATTTAGTGACAATGCCATCTATATATTAGTTCATGTGGGTAACAGTTTACCTACCTACCTAACACATATCTTATTGCTAAAAACTGATCTGAGGTGCTACTATGTAATGATACAAATTGTTGGTCAAGAGTCACAAATCATTATATAGTTCACCCAGAACAGTGTAAAAGTGAAAACTAGAAAATAAAATATGAATCTTATTGGTGATGAAATTGTAAAGAGATAGTAATATAAAAGCTATCACTCACAAGGTGGCACGTATGTCTGGAGGTTGTTTGCAGCAGCTAGAGGCCCTGGCATGCCCATTCTCTCTCTCTTCTCTCTCTTTCGCTTCTTGCAAATAAGTAAATATTTTAAATAAAGCTATCACTAACAAGGGAGTGAAAGACAAGGGCATAGTCAGCTGTGTGCTGCATGGGTGAGAACTTATAATTTTTTTTCTTAAATATATATTTATTGTCCCTAATGAGTTACACTATTTAGTGGGCAAACAGTGAGTTGTTATCCCCAATTCCCCGATGCCCCCCCCATCCCCAATCAGCTGCATATCCTCCTCCATGGGCTGTCTGGATCAGTCCCTGTGGCTGGGGACCATGGATAGCCTAGTATTCAGCTGGGTCCTCCTGACCCAAGTGTGTTATTACTGAGAGGTGCCATGCCTCTGGATAGTCTCCCCCACCACGGCTCTCACAATCTTTCCGCCCCCTCTTCCGCTCAGTTCCCTGAGTCGTGGTGGGTGAGTATTGAGGCTGCTTTAATGTTGTGAGCACCTCTTTTCTAGAAGTTCAGGAAGAACAATAGCGCCTCTCAGATTTCTCATGAGGGAGGATCATGCGCCTGTCTCAAGATGCCACTGCTCATGCACATACTGAAAACCAACTGGATTTGTAAAGTTGAGTAGTATAAGGAGTGAGCCACTTTTTATGGGCATCCTATTGTTTTCTAGTTCTTAATCCAAACGTTTTATATTTCTTCTTTTGAAAAACAGCCTACCTAGTTACAGCCACCATGTGCACACACTACCCATGAGTCAGTTGGCTCGTCCTGGAGGGCAGAGCACAGAATCCAGCTTTTTCCTCCTGAGTCTTTTGAGATGATTTTTTTTTTCTCTGTATATTTTTGGCTGCAGTATTGGTGGTAGGATGTAGTATGATGGATCATCTCTACTTCTGTATTTATTTTTTTATTTATTACTAGATCTCAACAAATCTTCCCCTTCCACCTCTGCCTGTATGTAATCATGCAGATCTGTTTTTGTGCTTTTTATACTGGAGGGTACTCATAATCAAAACTTTTACTAGAGTATTGAATAAATTTAGTCTTATTAGAAAATTAAAAAAAAAAAGATTAATACAAAATAGGATCAAAGAAATCAGGGGACAAGAAGAGTCTGAACCATGAGAGCAAGCCAGCGACTTGCAGGGAACCATGTGGATTTTAACACCACTTCAAGGTAATAAAAATGAAATGTCCCACCATCTTAAAGGTTTGGGACTTCTAATAGAAGAAGCATTTGATTAATGAAACAACATGGACTATAAAGAAAAAGGGATCATAAAAAGCTGGTTTTTAACAGCCCAAGTACCTTTCTCAGCTTGAAGCCTTTTATCACCTTGTAAATCACCTCCAGAGAGAAATAAGCACAGTGAGACAAGGCACATATCCATCACCAGCCTGTCCACCTTGGGATCATGGATCCAGTTTCCTAAACATACTGTCTTTGTTTGCTCCCGGTGTACTTACCTCAGCACTGGGGTGGCCCGGCTGTTTGGAAGGGTCTCAGAACAAATGTGCCCCAGGCACTTCCTTCTGATGTCTGTGTCCTGCTTTAAGTGAGTCACAGTTAGTGGAGACCACCGGCCATTTTACTAACCAGCTCTGGATTTTGAGGCTTACAACAAGCACTAGTTGTCAGTTGGCTACAGTGGACTTCAGGACACATGATTTTTATGTCCAGATCCATGTTGAAGGGCAGTGGAGAAGGGCATGAGCAAAGCAAGCCGAACCCTTGAATTCATTTGGAACTTGTGGTCTGCTCCTGTGTTAGTGACCAAAAAAATGTCCCCAGACTAAGTTCAACTTAATAGTGGAGAGTGAAGGATGCATAGTTTCCCAAAGTTAGTGCAGGACAGGATGAACAAGGAAAGAAAGGGAATACACATGGCCACAGATAAACCAGGCAGGGTACAAAAAGAAGTGTGGATTGAGTTAGAAGGAGCCCATTGATCATTCCTGGATTGAGCAGATAGTTTCATATACAAGTACCTCATTACAGAGGCTGGACACCTAGATGAAATCTTTTGAGGTCACAATAGGCTGTTTACTCTCAGAAGACAAATACACACACTTGATATATTTTACTAAATGTCAGGAAAGAATTCCAGGATTCAGAATTTTTACTCACTGAGACTTATAATCTTGTCGTTGAGCAAATTATTGAGTAAATAGTGATTGACCCTTGAGATATAGATGGGAAATTGTTTTAAGGATATATACATTTTGTTCTCAGGACAGCTTGGAAGATGTCTGCTACATCCATTTTTCATATGAATGAATTGAAGAATACATGTGCCATCATGCTGGGAAGTCCAGAGCTAGGTAGGATTTGAACCTATTTCTGTCTGACTTCAAATTACTATTCCATGTTGGAAGAATGTCTCAGGGCTTAAAGCTATCCAGAAACTGCTCACCAAAATGTACTTGTAAATTTTGGTTCCTGGTTCATGTCTTTTCACCAACAATTCTACTTCATAAGATTTATCACAGGGAAAAATATCTTTGGTATGAAAAAAGAGGTGTGCCTAGGGATGCTCATGAAGTATTAATTTTAATGAAGAAAGCATGGAAATAATCTAAAGTATTAAACATAAGTGTGAAGTATTCAAGTAATTTGATACATCTCTGGGCAGTTACAAAATTATTATTTAGATATTTAGTTATGGCAATAGTGCACATTGGACAGAGATGATAAATAATGTGCATAGTATGGCCTCAGATTTTCAGCAAGAACTCTCAAATATCAGTAGAGAATTATATAATTCAACATTAGTACATTTTAGGTGCTCCACCCCCATAAACACCACCAAATTTGTCTAATACATGTATCAAATGTGTTTACAACCACACATTTCAAAATGACCATTTGGCTAGTGATGGACTATGGTCCCATCACTTTTTATTGTAATGGAACTGGAAAATTCCTGTGGTCTAATGACATTGTAGTATGTGGTGATGTTAGTGTAGGAGAAGCCGTGAGATGTCCAACTGTAGAAAAAGGAACTCCACACTGCTGTGTATAATTCCTAATACTTGACAGTGATGGTAACTGATGGTGTTAATAGTTCATGTACTTGATATACCATACTCTTTAAGCATTAGCTTTTACTCTTGCAGCTTAACAAAACAGTTTCCTATTAAGCAAATTTTTTTGGGGGGGCTATACCAGCATTTGCCTTATTCTTCTGGTGTAGACCAGGTCTCTTGAATGAATTTCTTTCTCTTATGTTTGGTTCAACTTATGTTGTTTTTTTCACTATGGACATAGGAACAAGAGGAGATATATGCCTCACATAGTTTTGTTGTGTGGTAAGGTATGGTGTCTAGGTTTATATAAGTACATTCTGAATCACACAATGGCAAACTTGCCTGATGATGTATCTGTCATGACAATGTGTGTGTGTGTGTGTGTGTGTGTGTGTGTGTGTGTGTGTGTGTGATGAGACTATACCTCATAGATTAGGAATATTATATTTTTTGAACTACTTAGAAAAGAAATACATATTTATATTAGAATATATTATATGTTTTATTATGCATTTATATTGTTTTATGTTGCTTATAAGACATACATATTCCTTATAGCAGATTTTGGAAATAGAAATGTTAATGATTTAAAAAACTCTGTATTCCTGTTTTCTAAGTGTACTGCTTTTTAGAGTCTGTATACATATTAAATATGTATAGGCATACATAATATAGTAACGTTCAGCACATGCGTGCATATGTACTCTTTACATAACAAAATATAGTGAAAAAGTAACTTTACCAGGTCTTCCACTCTCTAGAGAGAATTTCAACCTTACTGCATTATGCTACTTAGCATAAAACTTTTAATTGTTTTTGCTTTTATGATGAAAGGGCCTTTCAAGGACAGACACCAATGGCTTTAAGACAAACACCAGCTTTGAGATTAAGTGACCTAATAAAAACACAAACCAAAACAACCACCACCACCATAAAATCCCAAACAGCATGCCTCATTTAAAGTGCTTATAAGGAAGAGGAATACCATTCCCACAAGTACTTTATTTTTCAGTCAGAACAGAATAAGCTAAAGATATTTGTAAGTCTATGTCCACTTTTTATTTGTCAATAGCAAAATTTCTACAGCAGAAATGCAAAGCCTCAGGCTTTGTAATAACACTTGTTATTACGAGTTACTATTTATTGAGCATATGTTTTCTATGTCAATATTTTTCCTACCCAAACCATATTTTGTGGTCATTCTCAAAATGATCTCTACTTTTACTTGGCCAAATTTGTTCATCAAAGTCCCTGAAAAAGTTGGATTGTTTATATTTAGTTTTTCCTTGGAAAGAATATTGTGTAACTTAATTTTATCCACTAGGATTTTTTAAAAACCATGACCCATTGAATAGACTTAGTCATTCAATTTTTGTATTATAATGTCTTCTTATATTAGATAGGAATATTAAGAGCATTTTTATCTCAGGATCCCTATTACTTTCAGTGAGAAATTTAGAACATTATTAAAGTAAGACAAGAATTTAACTTGGGGAGTGAGTAGACAATATCTGATCTCTGGAATGATTATAAATAGCTATCAACTTTTCACACAGTACTACCTTTGCCAAACTATTAATATGACACTACACTTATATCAGTGTTCAGTGGGGCAGCCTGTTTACCACCATTAAGAATATGCACCTCCCATCATATTTAAATCTGTAAAAATTTGGGAAAGTGTTGTCCAAGTATTACAGACTTATGTTTATAATACATAGACAAAAGTAGGCCAAACTATTTTTAAAAAAATATTTTGTTTATTTATTTGCAAGCAGAGAAAGATAGAAGAGACAGTCAGAATAGGTGTACCAGTGCCTCCAGCCTCTGTAAACAGACTCCAGACACATGTGCCACCTTGTGCATCTGGCTATACATGGGTACTTTACATGGGAATTGAACTGGTGAGTTATCTCTCCAGCCGAGAGAGAGAGAGAGAGAGAGAGAGAGAGAGAGAGAGAGAGAGAGAGAGAAAGCAGTGGTGCTCCAGGGCCTCTTTCTGCTGCAAATGAATTCCAGATACATGTGCCACTTTGTGCATCTAGCTTTACATGAGTACTGTGGAATTGAACCCAGGTAGTCAGACTTTGCAAGCAAGTACCTTCAACCACCAAGCCATCTCTCCAGCCCCCAATGTTTTGACAAAGAATTTTGAATGGGGTTTAGACAGTAATATCTTATATTTATTAGACAAAGAGCCATCAAGTCCAAACAGATAATATATAATTTTTCTTGTTGTTTTCAATAAGGTCAAATAAAAATTGTTAGTCAAGGAATCATAAAATTCACAAACAGAAATTATCCTGTTGCCAGAGGGTCAGAGGAATGAGGCAACTTGTCGGAAGTCACCCAACATGGTGTTTGTCCCAAGGATGTTGGACTTAGCATGTCAACCCTGTGATACTCATTAAGAAGTCATTTGAAGGAGAAACTTTGAACTTTTTGGAAGGATTGCTGCTCTCTAATATTCACCTGTATTGAAAATGCCTTTATTTGGAGAACCTATGTTAACTTCTGGGAATGAAAGTGGATTATCTTTAGAGTTAATGTTCCATACGGAGTTAATGTAGGTTCTAGTGCTAGTCTTACAAGGTGAACCCTCTGTAAGTGCGTGGGGGGAGTAAAAGCAATAATTAAGAAATGATAAGCATTATTTTCAAAGAAAAGTAAGAGTATTACTTTTCTCTAATACAAAATGGATTTTATTGGTTACTGCATTTTCACAATGTGAAAAACGACACAAGAAATCGTTTCGTCTGCGGATGGACAATGGCCCTTCACTAATCCATATGGTCTGGATGCTAAGCGCTCATGTATCATAGAATCAATTGCAGCTTCCCTGGCCGCCTCACTTTTCAAACTTAGAAGGAGAATGAAAGTCATGATTTCAGGCCACCTCACGTTTCTCCTCATTTTTCTTGTCTATGATAATGAAAAAGTATGCAACTTCCCAAAAAAAATGTTCAAAGTGAGTAGCTGACATCAGAGAGCATTTTTTAGCTTTCCAGCTTCATCCTGTCGGTGGGGAACGCATGAGTGATATGGACGTGCCTCATCTATAATGGCCTTTTCTTTCCTGTTATGTAAACATTCCAAAAAAGAGATCCAACATTAAAAATTGAACCTGGGAAAGATGTATAATCATGAATTATGATTTAGTGGCAAAGTCACTGCTGGAGAAAGAGAACCTGTCTCTCTCATCCTGATGGTACTTGCGATAAAATACAGGAGGATGTGGCAGCGCTCTCCTTGATAAATTAAGCACTAGAAAAGCCATGAATGTGAAATTATCTAGCACATGATAAATCTGCTGTAATAAATAAAAATCCAATAGTCAGAAGAAGTAGTCACTGTGTGAAGTAAACTTTTCTTCCAACTCTGTCCCTCTAACTTTGGGCAGGGTTCCTGGCTCTCTGAGGACTGTATAATTAGCTCTTTAGGACATGATTAGTACCACAAATATGATCATCTGGAAATGAGAAGTCATGGGGCATGTAAGTTTCACCTTTGAAAATATGCCCAAAGGACTTTTTTTTTTAGGATGAATGAGAAGCAAGTTGAAAATTCTGTTAATGTCAAATTAACAGGAGTTGCTTTGGTCTTCCAACTGACCTTCTGAGAGGCTTGCGTGAAATAAGTCTCTTAAACATAGATTCCATTGATCACTGCAAAGCCTACATTATCCTCCAGGTAAAATGAATGTCATGCTTCAAAGTATTTTGCCAAATTACAGGAAACATTATCAGAAAACCCTACATGATTACATTTATCAGCAGAGGCATGAAACACCCTTAAAACTATGTTCACTTATATATTTTGTCATTACAAATGGAGAATTTGAATTCCTTTTGATTAAGTGTAATTTTTGAACAAACTTTGGGATTCAGAAGTTTGTTCATAGCATCTATTATTGAAAATGTAATTCTCTTGTGAATTGAGTAGCATTAGAATTAAATTAAGTGATCATTTTCCTTGTTCCAAAATGATTTCCAGTGTTCCAGCAGATTGTTGTATCAAAAGTTCAATGCCAAGTTGCTTTACATTTATCATTATTGGGTTCTCAAATATGGGCTAGGCAAGAATGCTCATCCTGCAGGTAAAACACACCTGATGTGTGGGGCACATACCTGCAATCCTGACCCTCAGGGAGCTGAGGCAGGAGGACTGTACATTTGAAGCCAGCCTGGATACATAGTGAACTCAAGTCCTGTTGGAACAGTTTAGTGAGCCTCTGTCTCAAAATGAATACAAAAATAGTAGAGTACTTACTTAGCACACACCAAGTTTTTTATTAAGGATTCTTTTTCATAGCTTGGTAAATTTCAAATGCCCTCCGCTGGGTCTCTTATACTCACTCCTCATTTTCACTTGACTTTACTTTTCGATGATAAGCCATAGCAAAAATGAATATATGTAGTCATTTATTTTCCTTACAACTTTTCTGTTCCTCTGCTGAATCCCAGCTTATAGGCTATTCTGGGAGACTAGCTTCAGTTGTGAGATCTGATAGGGTTAATGAATCTAGAAGATGGTCAGGTGTGGGGGTGCATGTCCTTAATCCCAGCACTTGAGAGGCAGAGGTAGGAGGATCACCATGAGTTTGAGGCCAGCATGAGACTACATAGTGAATTCCAGGTCAGCCTGGGCTAGAGTAAGACCATACCCCCCCAAAAAAATCTAGAAGTTGTTCTTGAATTTTATTTTGAACTACCAATGTTGAAGGGAAATCTGAGAAGACACAAGAGGTAAGAGACTAAGAAAGCTTTTCTGGATGGGGGTAGGATGGGCTAGAAAGAACAGGTCTAGTCTTTGTCTCCTGGGCACAACTATGGGTTATCTGCATTTCGAGATCTAATTGCAGAGAGGACCTTCACCCGAGAGTATCATGAGGCGGGAAAGGAGAGGGGATGGCTACAGAGAGAATCTGGACATATTCTGTTGTAGAGAATCATCAAGTTTCCCATGATAGTGGCTGAAACTCACATACAGGGTGGGGTCCTGCTTTCTCAACAGCATTCAGGAGGTCCACCAATCAGGGCTGGGCTGCAGCTCAGTTGGTAGAGTGCTTGCATAACATGCACAAATCCCTGAGTTTGATCCACAGCTCTGCATAAAACTAGATGTAGTGGCACATGCCTGTAATCGCAGCACTTGGGAGGTAGAGACACAAAGATCAGCAGTTCTTCTTCAGCTATAGAGCGAGTCTGAGTCCAGCCTCAGCTTCATGAGACTATGTAAAAAAACACAAAAAGAATTCCACCAACCAAAAGTGAACACATGGTCAGAAATATGTGGCCAATGGTCACCTGTACACACACACACACACACACACACACACACACACACACACACACACAGATATATATCTGTATGATGAGATACCCCAACTAGATGAACAAGGTGACAGGCATCTCATACAATGTTCGAATGGACAGAGAACACCTAGGATCAAATTCTCCCTGATGTCCTGGTTCCCTGAAACTTAGACACAAAATCTAGAGCAGGGAGAGAGAAGTAAATTGACTAGTATTATTTTTTTCTCATCTCAATAGAATCATAATTTTCAAAAAATATAAGATGAAAACCATAAATCTTCCACATTAAATGCTCATGGACTGACTATACTACATATGTTTGACTATCATTGAAGAGCTTAATTTCTGAGTGTTTATCAATACGTATATCTGATTGGTTATATTGTAGGCTACATAGTTAGGTAAAGGGAGCTAAAAAAGAATATACAGTCCCTGTTCTGATATTTAACTTCTCTTTTTTTCTTGTATGCAAAATGAGGAACCAAATGATCTCAAAGAATGTAACTCTGACAATGTGATTCTGTGAGTCTTTACTACACGATGGACAAATTAGTGGTCAGCAAAACCATATTAGATGTTACAAACAAAGCACCAGAGTGGGAATTTGGCACTTAATCTCACCTGCTCTGCTCAACAGTGTTATCTAGTGACTTCCCTTTTATGTTCAAAGGTAATATTCCTAAGATCTCATGGAAAGGAAAGTTCATATTTTCTCCCTTTCTTAGCTTCAAATGAAAGCACTCTTTTGGGTTATCCATGTATAGATTGGTTTGTTGATTTGTTTATAAGGATTCCCCTTCTGCATTATTTTTTAAGTTAAGGTTGAACAGATCTTTTGTCTGTAATCTGAACAAGAGTGGTAGTTTAAGCACTTGGAGAGTAGATGGAAAAGTGGTGATACATGAAGGGAGGCTAGTAACATACCAAAGTGAACCTGGTACACCTGCTTGTGACAAGGTGAGAAAGGGCTTTCTACAACCCCATCCAGTTCCATCCAGTTCTTAGTCCTTTGGTTGAGCATTCAGGGCATCACAACAGTTTACTACTCCAAACAGCCACTGAATAGTTAAAGGTGGACTCTGTATGATTCACAGAGAGGGACCTTCCGCCAGAACATCCTGCAGCCTGAATGTCTCTCTAAATTAGCACTCAAAGGCTCTGTTGCATAGAGAATGTATCAACCAGAGATGTGGAACTTTCTTTTCTGTTTTGAATCTACTTGTTCTTCTGTAGGGCTGGAATGTCTGTGTGTTTGAGCATTTTCCTATTAGAAGCCCTCAGCCAACCAACCCCCAAAGAGACACAATTTGTAATAGGGGAAATCTCTTATGAAGTTGACCAAAGGCAACCATTTCTTTTCAGGATTGTGCCAATAACCTATATCCTCATGTCTGAGTATTCTCCTATCCCTTGACCTTGAGCTAATTTCTCATTGACCTCTGAATTTTACCCATGTAGAGAATCTTTCTACATGCCTGAGCTGCAGTAGGTAGGGGCTTATAAAAATGGCATATTGGTTTGCTTCGACTCAAAATACCTTAACTAGGTGTGTGATAGTTAAGTTCTGTTGTCAACTTGATCAGATTAGGAAATCCAATGTGAGATGCACCTCTCCAGCACGTCTGTTCTGTGAGGGCATTTCCAGGAAAAGTTAACTGAGCAGAGAAGTCCTTCTTTCAGAGAAGACTATATATAAAGATGCTCCAGGAAAATACAGGGACTTTTTTCTTTTGTTCAGCTGCCCACTCAACATCTTGGTGGATGCTTGCTAATTGCTCTTGTGTGTGCATCTGCTACTTGGCTATGCTCTGTGGACAGTAAAACCCAGTCTGCATTCAGCTTCATGGAGTGATCAGCTAACAACTGGATTCTCTGACTCTCCAGCTTGTATACATCTGACTCATGTGTATTTCTGGAGATGCCAGAAGAGCTAGGGTGGGTTTGCAGAGTAGTTCACATGGCTCAAACTAGTAGGTTACACAATTAAGCACACTCTTGTAATATTACTGTATGTATCCAACTTTCATTACTTACTAGGCAAGAGAAAACTGTTTGTACCTGTCACCTCATTCCTCAAATGGTGGTTACCTCAGTCTCTTGCTATGGTTGATCCTTAATCCTTGTCCCAGCCAATGAAGCATCTGGGATTATGAAATAGAAAATTCACAATTCTATAACATTAGATAAAATCACTCATAGACTCTGTCTAGCCCAAGGGACCCTGTTGGCAGTCTGCGAAAGTATCATCTTAGAAAAGTACTTAAAAAAATCATATGCCAACCTACACATGGTTAGATAGGAAACCAGCTATGTTCAGTCATTTAAATCAAAACATTTAAAAGAATATTATGATGCAGGAATGTGCTTCTTTGCTAATATATTAAGTAATAAGAAACAGCTGTAAGTTTGATGATTATTGTAAATTTGAAGAGCTTGTGATCATAAATAATATTTTGAAGTAATTGTAGAATCTGTACTGCAATGTGAAAATATCTATAATTTATACTGGAACCAAATCATAAGTACTTCTAATAATTTTGCGATTTATCACTTGTATTACACTATAATTAGAGGAAAAGCTATAAATTTTAGTTGGAGAGTATAGGAAATAAAGATGTGTCTTCTCATTTAAGTTCACAGTCTCCTCATGAATTTTAACAGGGAGCAAAGGGCCTGAGATATAAAACGAATTGCCAAGATCACACTGTTTTTGGCCAAATGGGATTCACTATTCATTTCGCTTAATTCATTTCCCTTTTCGTTCTGCTCCACTGCTTCTGTTTACCAGGTTAGACAACAAGATGGACTTTATTGATGACTCTGTTTTATGATTTTCCCATAGTTTAATCTACCTTGCTGCTGATTCTACCAATTCTGTACAATTCACTTTCTCTCAGGTACTTTCATTTTGTTTCCATATTAATGCTGTGTGGATACATACTCAGTTTTCTCTCTCCTAGTTTGTAATGACAGTTTTCCTAACTTTTTTTTCAGTCATCAAAATATACCATTTTCTCATTCAGAGAGAAGTAAATAGAATCACAGCAAAAAATGAAGAGCATTTTCTTTTTCAGGCAGAGCACACTAGACTGAGCCATGCATTGAATCAAGATGCAAAAACCTCACATGAGATTGAACCACATTAATAAAGACTTGCAATTTTTTTTCTGAGTGAACCCCTGGGAAAAGAGAAAAGTGTAGGCTACAATTGCCCAATGGATCTCAGGCTCTTGGTGACTGTAATTAGATTTATTTATACTTTCTGAAAGAAGAGATTATAAGGGACTTTAACCATATTCTGTAATATTTCATTTTTATACATTTGGATTTCTGCTAGTCACTTTACTATCTTTTGAATATATTTTTAGAGTATAAACAAAGAGAATATTACATTGGTATTTAGGTCTTTCATTGTTATTTAATTTTTCATCCATATTTTACCTCTTCAACTAGACTATGTATTTCTAGGTTATGAAACCAATACAAAATGTTTTATTCCTTTTCATCTTTCAAAGATCCCATGGTTGTGTTTTACTACAAGAATATGTAGACATGTTAGTAGAAATAGCTCTAACTTCCCACTCAGAACAGAGTGGTGTGAATTCTCCTTTTACTCCTTATTTTCAGTGGTCTTAACCTAGCCAGCTATGCCTCAGTTTCATTATCAAGCATTATGGTCTCTTGTAGCATATTTTAATGAAGAAATTCTGTGTGGAAGTTGATCAAACAAGTAAGTACCTGGCCCATAATAGAGGATTCTAAGACACTTATTATCATGACTCAGCACATGCGCTCTTGTTTGGTGCTTTTACAGCTAGTGTCCAGGATGCTTCTCTTGCACTGTTGATTGCAGCAGTAACTCCAGTGAAAGCCTGTGGACTAGAACAGCACTGAGCTTACCTCTACATCTTAGTAATCTTTTATTGTAGAGCTGCCAAGTCCATTTGTCTGCTTCCCTTTGCAAAGAATTGATTCCATCCAGTGCAGGCAGTTTCCCTTCAGTCTTTTACAGACCTGTTTACAAAGCCACTGAAATTGTTTATATTACTTCCAAAGAGCCAAAAAGACAAATCACTTGAAAGGGGGAAGCATTATGTTGGGATTGTAGATTTTTTTTCTTATCTGGAGTTCAGAATATATTGAGAGAGGTCCCAGAGGTCCCAGATGAATAGAGACCAAAACTTAAAAATGTAAGTCAATATTTTAAAAGTTCTAATCGTGTTGAAGATGACTTTAGATTTGTGGTTTAATACTTCTTTGAAACATGCTAGTGCTTGTCAAAACAACAAAAAAAGAAATAAAATAAAATTGAAAGTTATGTACTCCTTTACATGCAGACATGCCTGACCTGAGGAACTATTCTTGTAATGGCAAAAAGGCATCCTTTCTTCAGGCTCATACATCTGAAGAAAGGGGGGAAGTCGCTGTGCTGACCATGGTCAGTCTCTGTTGCGGCCAGCTTTCTAGTTGCAGCACCGAAAGAACCCAAACAAAAGCGGCTTGTGGAGGAATGGGTTTATTTGGATTATGGACTTGAGGAGAGACTCCATCCTGGCAGGGAAAACGATGGCATGAGCAGAGGGCTGGACATCACCTCTGCCACAGCACTGCAAACAGCGGCAGGAAGGTGTGCCAAACTCTGGCAAGGGGAAGCTGGTTTATAACCCCATAAGCCCGCCCCTGACAACACAGCTCCATCGAGGTTGCAAAACCCAAACTGCCATCAGCTGAGGATCGATCTATCAGAACACATTCAATTGTTTGTGGGGGACACCTGGATCAAACCATGGCAGTCTCTTCTCAAAGAAGATGGAAAAAATGCAAGAGGCCAAAAAGGGCTGTGAACTCCTTTTTCTGAGTGGTCCTCACTATGTGGTCTCTAGATAGAAAGTTCCAGGAGCACCTTCACCTCTGGAGTTGTCTGAAGCCCCATCCAAACCTTCTGACTGCATCAGTGGCCCAGCAATATGAGTTTTATGAAGGCTTGGCATTTCAACGCAAGCTTAATTTTGAAGACTAGAGTGTTTTGGTTCAGTGGTGGTTGTAGTTACCTTCTCATTACTGGAACAAAGCACCTGACCAAAAGCAGCTGATGGGAGGGAAGTTTTTATTTTGCCTTACAATTGTGAGGGGAAGAATAATGATGTCAGGGGAAAGCATTGCATTTGCAGAACCTAGACATCACTTCTGCCACTGCAGTTAAAAGACAGTGTCAGGAGAATGAGCTAAGCTCTGGCAAGGGGGAGTCGGCCAAAACTCCCTTATGTCCACTCCCAGAAAACACACCTCCTTTTGCAATGCTCAACTTCCCAAATTGCTGCCAGCTGGGAATCAAGCATTTAGAACACTAGTTTATGGGGGATATCTGATTCAAATGGCCACATTCTACCCCTGGATCCCCATAAACTTGTGATTATCCATGATGTAAAATGCATTCAGTCCAACTTTTAAAGTTTTTATCATTCCCGACAATATCCCAACATCACCGTAGTCCAGGGTCTCTTAACTGTGAGCCTTTAAAACCAAAGAACACATAATGGCACAGACTAACCCTTCACACTGCAAAAGATTGGCATTGGGCGTAGCAAGGAAAGACAGAACCAATGCAAGATCTAAATCAAACAGGGAAAATATCAAGTACTACAATTTTATGTCCACCTGGGACCCAAAACAAAGTCTCTGGGGTTTGATTCCACCCCTCTAGCTGGGGAACAGCATATCTCAAGACAGAAGCTCTTCTTGGCAACCATCCCAGAGTTCCGCTATGTCCAAAATTTTTGGGGTCTCCACTGCAACCCATGGTTTATCCTTATGGTTCCATTGAGCCTCCCTTAGGGATTGCAGTAATCCTGCCTCACATTGCCCAGTGGTCATTTCCAAAATACCATGTTGTTAATCCAATGGCCCTTTATTTTCTCCATTTGTTGCATTTCTCTAGTACCAGATAGGCTACCAGATTTGTTAATCCAGGGGGGAATAAACCGTGTTTGAAAAGCAGGAAACTCTTTCAACCTTCATGCCTTCTGCTTTCAAGAGTCAGTGCTCTTCCTTCTGTCCCAATGCAGAACAGCTGGCCCAATCTCATTGGTGGCAATCTCTTTAAACAGTTGCAGTTTAACAGGGCTGTTGTCTCTATCCTGAAACTTTCATTTTTTCTATGCAATATCCTGCTCACACCAGTTCATTTCTTCTAAATTCAACCATGTTTGAGTTTGCAGGATATAGGCAGAACACAGGGAACCTCTCACACAAATTGCCTCCAGTCCAGTCCAGATAGTGCTCTTTCTTCCCCTCATAAATCAAGCCTGAATAGTCCATAGTTCTTTCTACATTAAGGTCTTTTATCTCTCTTACCAGAATGATCAATTTAAGCTCTGCTTAAAGTGCTGCAAGGCATCTCTTAGGCAAAGGTTTCATAGTCTTTTTCATGCCTTCTGCAAATCAGTTCCAAAAGGACAAAAGCCACACAGTTAAGTTTCTAGCAGTAACAACTCCAACTTCTTTGGTACCAGTTTTCTGTTGTAGTTACTTTCTTATTGCTAAGAAAAGCACCTGACCAAAAGCAGTTGATGGGAGGAAAGTTTTTACTTTGGCTTTTAGGGGAAGCTTCATGGTGGCAGCAGAAAGTGAGCAGAAGCTGGACATCACCTCTGCCATAGCACACATAAAACAGTAACAGGAGATTGAGCTCAGCTCTGGCATAGGAAAGTTGGCTTAACCCCTCCCAAGCCCACAGCCAGCAACATACCTCCTCCAGCAAGGCATTATCTCCAAAATTTCCACCATACAGAACACATGAGTTTATGGGAGACATCTGATTAAAATCACCACAGAGATTCTTTACCAAGGGTATGCATTAGCATCTTTCGAGAAGGTTTTAAAGATTTTCCATGCTTGGAGCCACAGACAGAACAACTGTGTGAATTAGAATACCTTAGGGAATTCATCAGTTTGGAAGCTCTGCAGATGCTGATGGTGTATAGCCAGCATTCAGGTTTACTGGACATTCTAGCTCAAGCCATGTGTTTGTTGTATGATGTGAAAATGTCCCTCAAAGGCTCATGTTTTAAAGGCTTGGTTGCTACCTGATGGTGCTTTTGGGAGTTGATGAAATCTATGGAGGTGTGACCTACTGGAAGTCAAGTCACTGGGGGTGCACCTTTGAAAGGAAAGTTGAGATTTGACTCCCTTCTCTAGTGCTCTGTTTCCCAACCACAGTGATGGTAACCAGGTCCTCCACCATATGCTGCATGTTGTGCCCAAGCCTGCCTTTTTATGTGGCCAAAAGCAATGGATCCAACTGACCATGGACTGAAACAGTGGGCCAGAATAAACCTTTTCCCCTTTTAAATTAATTTCTCAGATATTTTGTCTTCCACAATGGTGGAAAGCTGGCTGACACACTGTGGAAATCATCACAAAGAATAAATGACTTAGAACTCTCACTTCTAACACTTAAGCATTTTTTTCTGACTCCTACCTCAGCATCATGACCACTAAGAAGTTGGCAGAGATTTAATCTGAGTCACGGAATCCTTATGGGGTGGTTCAGGAAACTCAAACACCATTGTGAACAGCTCTACACTTATTACTCAAAGTATAGACTACATAGTTGAAAATATAGAAAAATCCAAAGTAGCCAGAGATGTGCCTAATAGTGTTAAAAGTAGTATTCCTTAGACCTTTAAAAAGAACCCAGATTTGAGAGTTACTTTTTTGGCACTATGATTGTGTTTCAGAAAGCCAGTAAAAAAGTCAATGAGAAGCAGAGAATTCTCACATTGTAGGGTATGAATATGAAAGAACAAAGTTCTTATTGGAGGTGTTTTCTGTTGAAAGAGCAGCAAGAAGCCTCCTGATAGTAATGTTGCACACTTTTTGTGATAGTAATGTTGCACACTTTCTTTTGCATAATTATATGCATGTTTAATTCATGGGCACTTTCTGCCCTACAAACACATGAGAATCCATTCAATACATTATTTCACAGAGAATTATTAGGAAGTGAAGTCGTATGTACCTCTATCCTGCACCCCCATCATTCTTCTGGGGACATATGAGGAAACTTGCCTGTGTTAGTATGCATGACCCACCTCTAGACAGCATGGTCTAATCAAAGTATAATAGCTACAAATATGAGCCTCTATGTCATTCAAAAATTTCCAACAGCCCAGCCACCTTAAAACTGTAAAATATACATATGCTATTAATTTTAATGATATATTTTATTTAATCAATGCATTGAAGACATTTTTCTTTCAACATGTAATCCCTATAAACATTTATCCTAAATTAATATAAAAATGTTCTTTTCATTTCTACCAGATTCTTAAAATACAGTGTGTGTTTTATGCTTATAACACATGTCAATTTAGACTGGCTCTGTTTTCAACACTTTACATGCCCTAGGTTAATGATGACTATATTGGACTGCTAAGTTCTATACCTTTCAGCCTTTTCTATTTCCTGAAGGATTGATGAACCAGTCTAGAGCATGCTGGGTAAGTTCTCTAACTCTGAGCTATAATCCTAGATGTGGACTAACTTCTAGAACCTAATGCAGGTACCATGTTTGTCTCTTTCCTTTCTTGGGATTTCTTGTTCTAGAAACTATAGCATTTTTCAACTTGATTTTTGAAAAGTAGCTTTCTTTGATGTTCATTATTAGAACTGTTAAGAACACCACTAATAAGTTGTTTGAATAATCATTAAGAGTATATTTAAAAGTCTTAAAACTCATTTGAGTTTTCCCATTTACTTTGAACAAATAGCACAGCTCAAAATAGAGCAGTCCAACTGATCCAGACGACCCACGGAGGAGGATATCCAGCTGATTGGGGATGGGGAGGGGGGGCGTTGGGGAATTGGGAATAACAATTCATTGTTTGCCCACTAAATAATGTAACTCATTACGAACAATAAATATATATTTAAAAAATAGAGCAGTCTTTTTGAGAAAACAAAACAAAAACACCTTGTAGCCTCCAACTTGGCAAGACAAGACTGCTTAGAAATGCTAACTTGAAGGAAATATGGACTGATATATGAATACATTTAAATTTGATAAGCTGTTGCCCAGAAATTTTGGAGACAGAGGAGGGAAAGCCATACAACTGTACAAATAAGATAACGTTTATGATGATTTCTTGGGTTTAGCCTATCATTTCTTTCCTTTGATCATGGAACTCAAAATACTGACCAACTGACTATATTTAGAAACTTGTGGAATCTAAACAGCAAATTGTGCTGAATGTGATAATACCTTTAATTCCAACACTCAGGTGGCAGAGGCAGAAGGATATCTGTGAGTTCCAGGACAGTCTAGAGGTGCTATAGATTGAATTCTAGGTCAGCCTGGGCTAGAGTGAGACCCTACATTGAAATAAAAAAAAAAAAACGAAAAAAAGCAAATTATGTAACCCCCTATATTAGATGCCTTGAGCTGCCTGTTCTCTCCATCTTTCTCATATTTGAACTCTATTCTCTTTATGTCCAGAACATTCTCCTCAACTTCTTAATCTACCATGTGAACTTTGGTTAGATGATACCTTTTGGGGGAATGCATTACTACATATATGAGTTAAGAACACATTGTAAATGTGCCCATTGCATCCTGTTCCTATCTCTTCCAATCATTTCAACTAAAATGATGCACTGCCACAGGAATGTATGCAGATGCTAATGTGATATGTGATATAGTACATCAATAATTGTTAAATCATTATTAACTGGCATGATAATGACTCTTGAGAATTAACAAGCAAATATACAAACTAAATACAATGCACGGGCACCCTGATGGTATGTTTGTTTTAAATACTCACATGACTTTGAGTTGGGAATGATCTTGAATTTTCTTAGAAGATAGAGAATAAACTACTTACCATTTTCATGCATTCAAAAATACACATTTTTCCCTAGCATTTTAGTTTTTCTGTTATTAAGATGCCTCTTTCTATTGATTATGACTTAATATCAATTAATTATTATATATAATTATATATAACATAATTAATTAATGATCCTCCCCCCATTTTTTCCCGTTATATGTATACTAGCATACTTTGTTATCTTTGAAATGCTAACTAGATTTGATACGATGCAATTATATTGGACATTCATTATGTCACATATTCTGTGCTAAGTTGTTCCTTAGGCACTTTGTATAAATCTCACTTAATCTTCATTACAGTTGAAAAATGGAATTAGGTAAAATTGAAATAACTCACTTATTTTCACATATTTAGAAAAGTGGACTTTAAATTGCTAATGACATTGTACATATTTTGAAAATCTTCAGATCTCCGTGCTCTCTTGCTTTTCCAGTACTTGAACTATATTTTCATTTTACTCTCTTCCTCAACCTCTATCACTTGAGCTTTGGCTAGATGCCCTAGACGCCCTTCAGAAAGCACATAGTAAATGTTTCTACTGCACCACCCTGTTTGTAACTCGAAGTTGCATTCCAAATCCATGAGACTTTATTTCTTATGAACCCAACAGATATGTACAGTCTTCTGTGCTTTAACATCTGGCAGGGGGATTGCTCTTGAGTAAACTTTCATTACACATTTGCTCACTGATTTAAGGTTATTGTGGTAATGCCTGGTTGTTATGGAGCATCGATGGTCTTTTTTTTTCAGTTTTTACCTTATCCTTTGAGTTTCTAGATATCTTGTTCTTGTTTCTATGAAATCAGCCTTTGCAGTTGTTGAAAGCCTCATCATACACCATGAGATCCATTGTATTTTTGTTTTCCTGTCGCCTGATACTTTCTGTACAAAGATTTTAGATGATTCCAAACTATCGTGGAACATTGTCTTATGGTTTCTTATTATTACATACCACACAATGCCATTTAAGAGGCCTTAGTAGAGTTTTGGCATAGTAAAAAAGTTGTATTTAGCTACTTGACCTAGCTTTTTGTCTTTCGGGTTCATTATCAGTTTCTCAAAAAGCAAAGCATTATTTGAGGGTGTCAAAATGGTTAATTTTAAAATATTTTCATGAGAGGGGTAAAAAGATAAACAGATAGGAACATGGTCAAATTACTATGTGTTCACATATTATAGTTCTCAATAAAACAAAATAAGCTAGCATTTCTGAAAGTAATATTTAAAAAATTAGTTTTTAATGAAAAATATGTGAAGATGGCATATATAGTCAAAGATGACATAAGCTTTTTTTTTTACATAGAAATATCTAATTATAAAGGACCAAAAAGATTTTAAAGGCATTTGCTGCAAAGCCTGCAGGCTAGGATCAATTCCCCAGTATCTATGTAAAGCCAGATGCACATATGTATCTGGAGTATCCAGTGATAAGAGGCCCCAGTGCTCCTATTCTCTCTCTCCAACCCCTCTCTCTTGCAAATAAAGAAAAATATTTAAAAATAAATGTTGATTATAAAAGGGAATGAAGGGATGGGGTGGCTGAGCAGTCCTGAAAGCATGCTGATGGCAATGAAGGCCAAGCCAAGTCTGGATGGTCTGAGGGCTTGGATAAAAAATAACTTCATCCTTGTGGTTTTTACCACAGAGCTCATTGACTCCAGGGAAATAGAATGAAGGGCTAAGTGGAAAGCTGTTTAATTCTTGAAGCATGTATAAACAATTTCATTTATTCCAATTTTTAAAAGCGTGGGGCTAAACTACAGTTCAACAGACAGAACATCTAGACAAGTTCTATGGTATAAAAAATAAAAGAAAGAAAATAGAAGAGGGAAAGGCAAAAAATGGAAATAAGGAAAAAAGGATGGGAGGAAACGAAAGAAAAAGAAGTGAAGACGGATCCACAGAGCAGAGCACAGAGAGGGGAAGACAAGAAGAAAGTCGAGGAGGAATAATGAGTGGAAGATGGCTCAGGGCTCAGCAGAGAGCGCTAAGAAATGGCCTTTTGTGTTGACTTCTCCCTTGGCTCTTAGTCCATCAAGTAGTTCTCAACAGACAGACCTGGAAGTTGCTCGTATTCACAGCAAGTCTAGGCTGGTCACGCTTTAGCTCTTAAAGATGTTACCTTGGATAGAGTGTCAAAATAATCCCTCTGAGCATAGATTACAAGAAGCAGTCCCTGCAATAAGATCAATATTAATTTAAGGTCCCAATGAAGTCAAACAAAAGGTATACTTAAGGTCTGAAAGTTCTTATTCTGATTTAAACTCATTCTGATCTTTTGAAAAAAGGAGTCACGCATAAATTCAATACCTAGATGGAACAAAACACTATTATAGACTGTTGCCAGCAAAATGCTGGGTGACCATTGATAAGATTATTGTACTTTCATACATGAGCAGTACACCTTTACCATCCCTAGGCTCAGACTTCAAGAGGGGTGATTTCAGCTGGTCTTTCCATTGGCGATATGGCTCACTGCAAAGTCACTGTCTCTGTGGTTGATTCTGGCAGCCTACTTTTGAGTGGCAGGCTGAATCTAAGCCATCTATCATCCTGCCGGGCCCACTTTTTCTTTCTGATTTCTTTGGCAGACTTTGGATTCCCTTAAGGAAACTCTGACACTTGATATCCTTGGGAGATTATTAGCGGCTGATATCCTCAAGATATCTGACTTATGTGCTTGAAAAATTTCTATTTCCTGGACTTCAGGCTTTGGCAGAAGAAGTAACAGAAGATGAAGAATATAGGTAGGCAGTGATAATTTTAGTGCTTCTATGTTTACTGTATGAGGATAAGCCTGGATTCTAAACAAATTTAGTTCTTGTCCTACTTGAAGAACCTTTTGTTTACAGTGCTTTCACTGATCACAGGGTCAGATAAAGAGCCTTTGGGCTTTCCTCCATGAAGGATGTGAGCTGCTCATTATTTTAGTACTAGGAAGCACAGAGCTGTGAGTTTAATACAGACTATCTGGATTCAATGCTGGTACTTTAAGGCAAATTGCCATTCTGTCTCTTTTTCCTTTAACAAACCTACTGTGGAAGAACATTCTGGAAGCTATAGAAAAGATTATAAATCATATGTGTGAGAGATTTTAAATACTATCACAGAGTGGAGTATTCAATATCAAATCATTGTCTTGCAGTAATTTCCCCTCAAAATATGACTTACAGTTTATTAGGTTTTCTTAATTCATTTGGTCACAATTCTCAGTTTTATTACTTAGTTTCTAAACCCACTGATTATAAGCAGGAAATTAGGATAGAAAAGAGGTCTATTAGAGAACAGAGATAATTATGAAAATGTATAGCCAAAGCCTACAAACAACCAAGATATACAGTTGGGTATGTGAACTGAAGCATAAACCAAAAATAGCCTATAGGGGCCAATGCAATAAGCCATAAGGACACTTTACCATCATATTCACTGAACGTCATCAAACATTTCCTAAAGTGTGTCAGAGATACTGAATTATCTATTCTTGTGTACACCTAAAACCTTTTAACCTTTGTTTATAGGGAAATATTTTCATAAGTAGAGAAATTTAGGATGATATATGTTTTTTTCCTTTTGTTTTCGAGTCAGGGTCATTCTAGACCTAGAGAGAGGAGAGAGAGATGCAGAGAATGAGAATGGACACATCTTGCCTCTTGACACTGCAAACCCCTCCAGACACCTGAGTTTTTTTGTGCAACTGGCTTTATGTGGGTACTGGGAATTGAACCTGGGCCACCAAGCTTTATAAGCAAGCATTTTTAACAGCTGAGTTATTACTTCAGCCCCCATTGAATGTCTTATTACATCATAAAATTGAAGACTTCTTTGATAAAATTTTAGTTTGAGAATCTATCATTGGTCATTCTGCTTCTACTTAATTTTAAAGTATATCTTGTTCTTTGCGTATTTAGTGATTTAAAATTCAATGCCATTTATTGTAAATCTTATTTTTAGGCTGCTGAATTTTTGTACTTTTATAGAATTACATTGGTTAGCGGTAGTTTCATTTTCTCAGGTCTTTCTTTGAAGACTTTCTCAATGAGAACAAAGAAGCACAAGTCTCAGCTGGTTGCCCACTAATGCCAAGATGTGATGCTTCTGAGTTCTTAGTTCTGCACTCTGCAAATGTCTTCCATCTTCTTTGTAGAAAAGAACTGTTTTTAATGCCCATGTGAATGCATGGTATTACTCCTTCTAATTTGCTTGGGTGACGATTTGCTCTTATTGCAGGGGATTTGCTTACACAGTTGCATGGATCAATATTTTGTTAAAAACTCTAGGAAGATGTAATGCTTACTCAGTCAACAGGATGCCCAGATATTTGGCCAAATACTATCCTGGGAATGTCTGATAGGATGTTTCTAGATGAAGCTAATGTCTGAACTGGTGGGCTGAGTGAAACAGTCGACCCTTGCTAACGTGGGTGGGTGTCAGCTGATCAATGGGAGAACTGAACACAAGATGGGGGAAGAGCAAAGCTCCATCCGGACCACTGGGGCTAGGGTATTGAAGCAGCTCTTCCCTATGTTACTTTATTCTTCTGACTTCCACATATCATGTTAGCTTCCTTTGCTATCCTGCTTGCTTACTGCAAATCTTGGAACTTTTCCTCTTGGACAGTCACACGAGCCAATTTGTTATAACTCTCTCTTTCTCTCTCTCTCTCATACACACACACAAAAGCACACACACTTATTTTAGGATATACACACATATAATTAAGGTTCTCCAGAGCAAGAGAACTTGGTTGTTTCTCTGGGGTACCCTAACACAGGGTAGTTCCTTTTGGGGCTGTCACTTCTCATGTGCTAGACACCTTAGGTTTCCAGGACTCTTGGTTCTGTATCTTTAATTTATGGACTCTGTTAAAAATCTGAGTTCTACCTTGCTTTACCATAATCAAAAACCCCTTTCACAGCAATAAGCTTGGCTTACTCAATCTCTTATTTCTTTGAGATCACTATATTTATTAACTAGTTCAGTGTCCTGAAAATAATTTCATACAGTTTTTGATTACTTTAAGTATAAATCTTTAATGTTCTGGATTATGGTTAGGGATCATCAATAAAAGCCTAAAATACTTTCTATCAAATATAGAATTTATAGTGACAAGACCATATATTTTAAAATTTTTTTCATACTTGTTCAATAGAAAAAAGTACAAAATAATAAAATTTCAATTATTTTTAGAAATTTTTGGTCTATGAAAAAATTATTTAGGGACAGTAATTGGCAATGGTATTTACATACTTGTAGTAGTTCGTGAATTAATTCGTTTGCATCTTTTAATAAAATACTTTTCGACTTAAGAAGTAGAACTCAGTAGATCCCTGTTGAGGGCCAGAAAGCTTGGCAAAAATAAACCATGCCGGTGAGCTCAGCCTCTGTGGATGGATACAAACTACTCTTCTTAAATCATGGAGAAAAAGCTCCATGGATCCATTAATATGCATTTTCTCTTTGAATCACATACGTGGCCACTGTGTAGCTCAGTATTTTTCACTTCTTATTTTCAAAGATGAGCCTTCAATAATGTCTGCAATTGACTTGCATTGTCCAGATCTCAGACTGGTTTCATCAGTGCCCTTTCTTTCAAAGCTTTAGCCTGGATTATTAGCATTTGTAAATGTAAAACTAAAGCCAGACACAGGTCTGCTTATGTGTTTAATCCAGTCAGTGGACACAGTGGTGTTTGTATTCAAGTGGAGAAAGAGAAAACGATTTATGTCCTCAGGGGTCCTCTTTAGGTCTTATGGAGACACACTTTCAGAGGGTATTTCTGACCACTACAAGCTACTGGGTCTACCGGATACTACCACATTCTTAGCTAAATAGAGAATGATTCTGTCACTTTTCATGACACAACACATGCAGTAGCTTATTTTTGGATATAGGCCCAATGGACTTGCATCTGGAATAGTAGCTGTATCTGTTAGTATATAAATAAATTCATATAAGATTGTGATCTACTCATGGGGAATATTTAATGCATGTTGTCTGAAACAGTGACAATAAATTCAGAATTCAATGCGAACAAAGAATGTATATTTATTCCTTTCTCCAATCCACAGGTTGTCAATAAATATATGCATAAGAGGCAAATACCCTAAAGATTATGAGCCCACCAAAGCAGTATGCCAACACTGGTAATATTCTTGGTGGGAAACATTAAATGTCACATCTCAATATTCCTAAGGAGCAAGATAAGGAACATAGTTTTGAGGGTACAATGAAAACCCAAGGCACTTTAAACTTCAAAATATTATTGTGTTCTTTTAATGTGCTGACTGACAGAGGAGTATTAAGTCAAGTGTCTCACTCTGGACCATGAACACCTCACTCCTGTGAAGTCGGACCTGTTGCTGTCAGACCTGCTAGAGTAACATCCTAGAAGGGGAAAAACCAAATTTATAGTGCTAAGAAAACCAAATCAAATCAAGCAATATTATACAGATTTTTAAATTCCTCAGGATTGGATAATCTAATATTTTGTCCAAAGAATAATAGGCTGATCTGTAAAGATCAGTACTCTGTGTTATTCCATCAATGTAGATGGATTTGTTGCTATCCTTAATACCATGGTCTTGCAAAGTTAGTAGTTGAGTAAAGTCTTAGACCTTTAAAAAGCAAAAATAGGGGGCTGGAGAGATGGCTCAGCAGTTAAGGCACTTGCCTGCAAAGCCTAACAATCTGGGCTTGATTCTCCAGTACCCATGCAAAGTGGTGCATGCATCTGGAGTTTTTTGGTTTGTTTTTCTTTTCTTTTCTTTCTTTCTTTCTTTTTTTTTTTTTTGCAGTGGTTGGAGACCCTGGTGTGTCCATTCTCTCTGTCTGTCTTTATTCTGTCTTTATTTTTCTCTGCTTACAAATAAATAAATAAATAAATAAATAAATAAATAAATATTTTTAAAAAGCAAAATTAGATACAGGAATTATGATGGTAAATATTGAGCTTCATATTTTGACATGCAGAAGGCATGTTTCTCTACAGATTGATCATTATTACCATGGGGTTTTGGGCATCTCAAATCACTCATGATACTGGTATACTTCCTTTTGCTATTCTATCAAACTAGACACAAAAGCATAAAGCCTTAAACTTAAATATGTTGAGTATGACTATTAAGTTGGGCATATGAAAATAGGCTCCTTTAAATATCCCACATGAAAGAATTTTGCTTTGTAGGAACTGAATACATTTCTCAGGATGCATCTTTTCTTTGTTTGATTTGTTTGGTTCAAAAAAGTACTCACATTATGGATTAATATGGCATAAAATTTTGATTAAAAAGTCTCTAAAAGCCAGAATAAGACTATCTACAAAGCTGTCAAGATACATTTTGGGCTTTCCCTCTCCTGCCTTTTCATTTCTTCAAAGGATTTAAATGCAATTGGTATTATAAAAATCACATTAAGATTGAAAGACTGTAGGATAGGTTTCACCTGGGATGCTTACTTAAAAAAAAAAGAAATTTCTGGTGATTCATACCAGATCTACTCAATGAGACTCTGCAGACAAACCCTTAGAATCTACATTTTTAATGCTTTCCAGATGCTTCTAACACATTTGAAAGTTAGAAAGCCACTGCCCTGGAGTTTTAGCTGCTATTAAGACAGAACTTTTAATGGATCTAGGTATAATTTCTGTGTTACCCTTGATTAAGGGAGTCTGCTCTTAATATGCAGTTGCTAAAATACATGGCTGCATGGGCTGAACTAAGCAGATGTGCTGTCTTGCAGAAAAAGAGAAATTCAAACCTTTGACTGAGTCATCTTTGAAGTTCAGTTGTGAAATTTGATGGCTTTTAGCTAAATGTAAATGCCAGGCAAAATGCGTACCTGTGTTCTCCAGTCCTCCTCTCTGACACCATTTCACTGTCGATAGGCTAATCTTTATGCAGGAATCGCTTATCACTGCTCCCTGGATTTCTGCAGAAAAACACAGGCCCCTAAGTCAAGAGCTGCAGAATTTTCTGGCTTTCTCATCTGAGCAGTCAGTGACATAGAGCTGTATCAGGCCGGGCTTGCCACTGATTTAATTTGATCTTTCCAGGGAGGATTAAAAATATTGTTCTCGCCCCAGTTAGAATGTTGCTGTGAAATTTCGATATGTCAGAGGCTTTTTCATTTTCTCAGTGCCAGTGCTGCCTGGGATGGTAAGTGACAGCGTTGTAGTATTTGCATTATCTTCCTTAGCTTGCACATTCTTCAACCGTGTCAGAGAAGTGATTTGAAGGAAAACACAGAGAGAATACGAGAGAGAATATAAGGAGGGCTCCTGGTCCTAGCCCCTAAGGAGTGCAGATAGGGCTGGAAAATGCTCACAGCCATGCATAAAGCCTTGCATCCTAAGCCACCACCTTGCCTTGATGTGACTTTGACTTGATGTGCCACTCACTGAAGGTACTGCTTGCTTTCCACACAGAGATCATGGGATTTTTTAAAAAAAATAATATTTGAAACCAAGGCTTCATCTAGAAATCCCTATGCCCATGTTAAAGGTGACCAAACCCTGGTCATGTCATGTTTGTTAAAAGCACGCTGGATTTATCCAAGAGCTTGCATTTGCATCATCCCATTAATTCTTGCCCAAATTTTATTTAATATACAGGGCAAGGATGATTACCTTCTCTTATAAATAGAGAAAAGAGGCTCAGAAGTGAATCATTAGTGAAGCTAGCATTAGAGCTTCAGTTTTTGAACTGACATGAGAAAGGAAACAATATCTTCAGAAAGAATACTGTTGTACACCGTACATCTGGATTGTGAATTTACAAAGTGATCATTTGGCATCTATTTTGTAGTGTGTAGATGCTGGAGTGCTGTCTGCTACATCCTTCTCTCAGGAGGATGGCATTACTCCTTCCCACTCTGGGGGCCATGGATTCTTCCAGAATGTAGAATGTGTTTGATTATGGGTGATTTCTGAGTTACGACAACCATTGCTCTTATTTGTTGCACAATGCATGATTAGAAGTTTAATAGCTATTATGTTCCAAGATGAAAAATGATATGCTTTTAGTTTTTAAAATCCTATCTGATGGGCTGCTATTTTAATCTTCTTCTATTTGCAGTTATGTGACCAGTGGGAGTTGGCATGAAATCTCAGCAGTCTTTGTCCAAGCACATGAATTGATATTGGTGGTGGACTGTCTGTTCAGAACTTATTAAGCGCACTAAACATTCTAATGCTTATGACTAAAGAAAGTAAGAAGGGTTGAAAAAGTCACAACGTGAATCTCTTTTCTCAGCTACGATTGTAATGAGAATGGGAGAATGAACCCATTCTCATTATGTTCTGAAGCTAAATTTTCTGCCCTCAGTATGAATTGCATAGTTTGAGCTCTTTAATCCAGAAAGTTCCATTTGAAGGAATTTCTTATCCAGCAGAAGACATTATTCCACATTTGAGCACTGATCATAGGAGGATCTGTTTCCATACTTAGTTAACCAAGCTGAAATGAAAATGCTTTTACAGAGCTTCAATGTAGCAAGAGATGCCCTTCTATGTAAACAAGCACTCACACTTTCTTTTATCATAGTATTTACATGTTTTCTGCTCCAGTCATTTTTTGGTTTTTGAAATAACACTTCCAACAGTGATTAGAGGGAAGAGTAGCAAATTTTGAAGTGAAAATATTTTGTTAATTTTTTTAACCATTGCTAAGATTGCTTTAGGTATTTTAGACTTTTCTTTTCCTTCTTGGAAAGGAGTTATTATTGCCTTTTGTTATTCTAGATAAAGATGAAATGTGTTTTTCATTGATTTTATTCCCATTGACATTTGAGAAAGTGGATTGGCCCGGTATTCATACAGATCAGTTAGTGCTCTGTTGAAGCCTCCAGCATGGCCGTGTTTGATAGTCTCAAGTATGATAAAGCAATGAATGAACCCAATAGAAAATGTCAGACCAAAAGTAATTCTGTCTGCCCAACACCTTGAGAAGCTGGTACTTTGCCACACTTTTTACAAAAGTTGATTTAATTCACTACAGACCTTTCTCTGAGGTTGATTTGGACATAATAATGAAGTGAGATCACTGATATTTTAAATATTGTAGATACTGATATTGTGCCAAGATATCAGGTCCCACCATGGGCAGGAAAACTAAAGCTTAATCAGAACATTTGTAAATTCCACCTCAGGTATGGTGATATTTCTGTCGTACTTCCAAGAGGGATTATTTTATTGCTCAAATTCCAAGACTGCTTATTCCTGAAGTGAATGCTCAGCAGTGCAACCTTAGTAAACTGTGAACTACTGCATATGTTAGTTTACGTGTACTAAGTCTTTTGGGTAAATAATTACTGAGGGTGAAAGATGTAAGACGGAGAATTGGAGTATATGAGAGATAAAAGGTATGATGGAGGGAGGAATAGAACATGAAGAGTAAGAAAGCGCATGTGTATGGAAGCAAAGAAAACTGAGGGATGGGGAGAGACTGATTTAGGGTGCTGTTTGCATAAGTTTCACAGAAGTGGGAGTGGGCGTGATGGAAGATAGAAAGAATGTGCTAGTCAGGTGGAAAATGGCCTAGGAATCCATTCATCCCTTAGCATCAGAGGCAAGAACTGCCAGGTCAGTGAAAGGTCACTCACTGCTCATATGACTCTTGAGTAAACATGTTCATGTGGTGTGATTTTGTGATTTGTCCTGCATTACTGATATCTTGAATTTCAAAATCCATAATAGTGGTCCCAGTAGAATCAATATTTCTATTATAGATAAGAACATCCCCAAAGGAGGACTTACATGGATTATCCTGTCTACAACTAAACCTAGACTTAACAATCTTGATGATAATACTAGAATTATGTCGCACATTTGATTTTAAGCTGCTTTCTGTATTGCTCTTTATTTTGCATTTGCTAGCTTCTACTTTCTTCCTCCTTGAAAATGGTCAATGGTACGTTTTAAATTTAGATGTAATGACCATTGCATCATCATTTATCATTAAAATGAGTTCAAATGACTAGACAGTCACTTTGTTAATTATTTGCAAAAAAAATTATCTCAGAACCCACAAGTCCTGTTGATTAATAATCCATATTCTGCACGTTAAACCTTATAAATGGCTTGTTTTTAACCCAATGGGATAATATGGAGAGAAAAAGGGTTTGGCAGAGAAGGAAGGCAGGAAGGGAACAATTGAATCTCTTCAGTAAGTGCAAATTTTGTCACTTCTTACTTCCTCTGAATCAGTAGCTCTTGAAAGACTGCGGACACTAGGCACCCTGCTCTTTAACCCAATCCTGAATAAAACTCACTATTACCAGTAACTGTAAACAGTATAGGATGGAAGCATTCAAGTTCAACTACATGGCCTTTTGCTCTTTGGAGGTATTCTTACTCAGATTTAATATAGCAGCTTTTCATTTATCTTTGGTGTGTTTAGTCACCAGTTGAAAGGCAATTATTTGTGTGAAAGCTTAGGAAAATATAATTAAATATGTACTTATGTTTTATTATTTTTAATTGAAAAATTAAAAAGTTGTATCTTACATTAAGAAACTTACATTCAATTTGAAGTGACTGCTCTTCAATTAATATGAAAAGAATAAATTGATCTATTTATCCAGTAGGATTAAAACTCTTTGCTCCTCTGCTTTTAGTTCTGGTTTAAAGGCAGCAAAAACCATTTCCTTCCTTTAAAAAATGTTTGAGTATAGTAACTTTCAAAGTTCCAAGTTTATTGGCATAATTTAATGGAAAAAATTATGCTCCAAAGCCTTCATTTTTCTTCCCAAGCTTTGCGGCTTCTAATTTCTCAACTACTGGGTGAAGAAGTTTAGTTCCATGGCAGAAAAGAATCTTCTCAACTGTTTGATTCCCTGAATAAAACAGTGGGAGAAGTGAGCCAAAGTCTGAGTAAACCAGGATATGATCTCATTCTTACTCGTGTCCTTGGGATTGTTGAAATGCAGCTTTTCTTATGTGTATTTTTCATGTACTAATGAAGGAGAATAGGAGAAAGTCCTTAGGCAGTTTCAGTCAGGGATTGAGGCCCAGAGGGAACAGGGAGATGTCGCCCTACACCTCATCTCTCCCTGGCAGAACTGGAACTCGTGTTGACCTAGACTGATCTAAGTGCCCTCTGCTGTCTGTAGTCTAGTACTTAGGACCCAAGCAGGCTGGCTCAGGTGGGGGGCTCTTGGACCCACCCTCCAACTGTACTAACCAATCTGGTCTTCCTCCTTCCTACCTGAATCTGACATTTTAAAGGTGATGGTCCCACCCTCCCCTGCTCTTTTCTCCTTCTCTTCCCTTCTGTTGAACTTGGTGTGATCAGTTTTTAGCCTGTGTGACCTGGACCCCACATGGGTTTTGGTTCCTCTCCCCACCCAGCAGCCTGGCTTGGTGGGGATGGGAAAGTATATCCCTGTTTCTTTATCTAAACCTCTTTGCTTGCCTCTATTTTGTAGTTGGGGCAGCTTTTCTCCTAATTACATATACAACCTTCCTTGGTCCCAATCCACCACATGCATATTTATGCTCTGGATCCACCATGCGGGTGCTCTGACTCACTCTTCCCTAGCCTCCCTCCAGGGGAAAACACAGGACCCATGTTATGTGGGCCCCTTCTAGGTATTTTTGCTCAGCTTTTCTTCCTTAAGCTCTCTCAGCCTGCTCTCATAGCTTCCCTCCATGGGAAAACACCCACCCGTTCGTTCCTGGATTCCATCTTCCATGTGTTTGAGGCTCCACTCTAATCTGGCCTTGGAAGCCTCAGTTTTATTTTAACTTTCTATGTTCTTGGGGCTTTACTTCAGTTTCCCCCTAAACTCCGATCTTTCTTAAATATGTTTTCCCCATGAAAACATTTTCTGGCCTTCCTTCTCAGATCCCAATTCCCCTTATATGAACTCCAAAATTTGTGATTTCCAACCCAATTAAACTCAATAATTCATAATTTGTCGCTCCTGAGCATCTTTATTATTTATCAAAGACAAGGACATAACCCAAAACTTGGGCTTCATAAATCTGAGGGACCTCCCTAAATGCCCAAATCCCAGATCAATAAATTTAAATATACCAGTTGCTTTTTTTTTTTTGACTAATTTCTTTCAGAATTGGCTAACCCCACACTACCTTGGGGATTCTTCGTCCTCCATTCTCCTTTTCCAGTTTCTGTCATCAGGCCTCTGTTCACTCTGGATACCTCTGGCCTTCTCCCTCAATCAGTATGTTCCCTTCCCCTTATCTTTCTTATAATTCTTGGGACCCGATCTAGGAACTTGCATATACCTGGTAGCAGACTACCACTGAGCCCCAGCTCTTGTTTTGATATCTATTTTGAGGCAAGGTCTCACTAACTTGCCTGTGCTGACCTTGAATATGCCTTATGATACAAGTAAGACACAAATCCTATTTATTTATTTTTTAAAATTTTATCTTTATTGCCCCAAATTAGATACATTTGATTGAGTAAATATTGTGCTTGTATTCCCATTTCCCTCCCCTCTGTCCCCATTCCACTGGGTATCCTCCTCCTTGGTGGGCATACTGGATCAACCCATGTGGCAAGGGGTTATGGATAGCACAGGAGGCAACAAGGTCCCCCCCTTATGAATTGTAGCTGAGGGGGGTAATGTCTCTGGGTAATCTCTCCCACCATGGCTCTTACTATCTCCCCCCCCCTTCTGCTCAGTTCTGAGTCATGGTGGGTGAGTATTAAGTCTGTTTCATTGCTGTTGTTGTGACCTTAAGAGTCTCTGTGCTACTACTTGAAGTTGTGTTGGAAGTCGTTGGTGTCTGTCTCACTGACTTATCCTGTGATGACTGATTGGCTGGGGTTATAGGTCCCTTTCTTGCTCCACCACTGTCTCAAGTGTTTCACTTGGAGCCTACATGATAGGCCTGGGGTGATTCATCTCTTGCTGGGATATCAGACTTCAGCCTGTGATGAATCTTATTCATTTAATTACCTACTTATTATTTTTGTATGTGGTGTGTGTGTGTAGTATGCGGTCTGTGCACAAATATATCTGATGAGCATGACCCATGCATGCACATTCAGAACTTAGAGTACATTGAATGGTCTCTTCTATCACTCATTTATTTGAGATGGGGGTCTCTCACTAAACTGGGAGCTGCCATTTTTGGTCAGTCTGGCTGATCAGCCAGCTCTAGTGACTACCACAGGATTTACTCAGCTGTTGCTGTCCTGGGGAATCATGGGAGGCCCTGGTGATTGCCTGGTGAGCATTGCCACTCACTGTACCATCTCCCCAACCCCGACTTGAATTCTCGATATTTGGGCAAGGCAAAGCCATCAGACCTTGTGTCTGAGTCCTTTAGCATCTACTTCTAGTCGACCCAGGCTTAAGCAGATGGAGTTGAAGTAGGCAAAAAGCCAGAAGAGGCAAGGTACATTTAAAATATGTTGACCATTATCATCTTGGGGCTGAAATGAGTGAAAACTGAAGTCATTTTAATGCCCAGAACCTAGAGCAGGAGCTCTGTGAAGCATGCTTAAAAGATGACTCCATAACTTTAAATGTTTTCTTTTTTGTCATTCCTCTGACACAGATAATATTTGAGATCCTTTACTGGAAAAGAGAGAAAACAGAAAACCAACCATCTTAAAAAATAGCTTGAGCCTGTCATCCTTTTCATGGCTCCCTGCAGAATACACAATGTTTAAAAATGATTAATCACAAGCAACATAATAAAATGGCAGTAAAGTTTTCTACACCACAGCATTAATTCCATTGTAATATCTCAATATTAAATTATATGCCATTCCCCTAACTACCCCCTCTCCCTTTTTCTTCTTTCAGTGAATATACTGCGTTACCTGGACAAGAAGTCTGAGAAGAAAAATGATGGCTTAAACGTTGTTACTTTTATTCAACAGATGTTACCACATCAGTGCTTCTGAATTTCATGAAAGTGATTTGAAAGCTTACAGGTTTGTGAAGTCATTTCTGAATTGACCCCTAGGGGCCGCTCTAGGCCACAATTTGGTTTCTCTAACCTGGTCTCTCCCAGCATTTGTTCTCAGCTGTAGGTAAGGCCTCAGTTCCTTAGAGAAGCTGTAAAGTCCTGTGCCATAGCTGTAAGTTTCTGTATTTGGGGCCATTGTAGCTGAAGTGTTTGGATCTAGGTGCATTAGAGCTATCCCTTAAGTGGGCGATAATTCTTATGAGCCTGAGAACTTCCTCCCTCCTCAGGCAGTCACTGGGGACTGATAATAGTTTCCAGACCTGGGATGGCCTATTATGAATCACTCACCGTACCTGGTTGGGAGCGAGTCTAATGTGAATTCCCTCATCCTCCCTCCTTCTAATCCCAATGGCACTGAGCCAGGTACTCTAGCATGTCATTTACTATGAAAAGTAAGCTGACGCTGTATCCTAGTCAATGACACTGGTTTCTGTGTATTTCCAAGTGTCAGATTGAGAAGAAAGCACAGGAGGAGGCATACTTTGGGGCCCGAGCTTGCCCAGTGTGCTGCCCCTCTGCTGATGGCATGATGAAGTCTGGTGCTGGAAGTGACCTTGTATTTCAAGGCTTCATCTTAAACAGTGATCCTCGAGCTCAGGGGTGCTTCACATAAATCTTTTATGGTGGAATCGGTTTTGAGTCCCAACTCAAGTTGTCAGATCTGTGCCAAGAATCCAAGAGATGTTCAAATCCTAGATGCAGGGAAGATGTGCTTTCCATTTGAAATGTTGACCACTTTAAAGCAGGGAGGAAGTTTAGGTACACTCCTTTGTCAAGACACCTTCAGCTCAAGTGGACTGTATTCAGAACTGCTAGGTCTCCTCTGGAAGCCAATTTCGTCTGACTATAATATAAGCCACAGTCTCATCCGGTTTCCAAACACGTTGATTGTAGATAGCTGTATCTGTTACAACAGTTGAAAGGAGAGAGCCATAAAAATCAGGCTCTTACAAGGAGGGCACTATTTCATCTGACTTAGAATTGTGGAAACTGAAAGCAAAAATAACTGTGAGCTTCCTCTAGCCTTTTTCCCCAAGATGGCCTAGAAAAGAAAGACATTTTCTTCTTATTTTTTTTTAATGGATGCAATCTTTGAGCCTTTCTGTTTGGGTATGGGGGTCATCATGCTGTATTTCTTTTATTCCTTATCCTTTTCTCACTAAGTGATCAGAGGAGATGGAATTATTTCATGGTTGTACCAAAATGCATGTATTTTTTCCTTCTTTTGAGGAATTGTTGTTAAAGAGGAGGGAGTGTGCAAAAAGTAGGAAGAAAAATTTTATTTATTTATTTTTTTGTCTATTGATTTTGGCTCGGGTGAGATGTGAAGTCATTCTCAGATTTTTGTGTGTAGAGAAATCATCTGGGGCTTATTAACAACATATTTCTAGACCTGGCTCCCAGAGATGGAGTCCTTCTGGAAATACCTAAAGATGCCTGTGAGTCCTGGCATGGTCAACAGCGATGTCTGAGAGTCTGGGTGCTGTTAGAATGGTGAGCTGCAACTGGGGGTCTCTTTGTTTTCCTCATCATAGCTAGTTCAGTGACATGTGGAATTTCATGTTTCTACAATTGTCTCTTTTGATATTAAATCCTCTGTGGTTGACTCATTAAAGCCAGACCCAAAAGAAACATGCAGGTACATTGAGTAGACATGCCAGGGGAGAAGAGTCCTTGGGAACTCAGGAGGAGGGCCAGAGTTCTAATTATAACCTCCTGTTTAACTGGAGGACACACAGTGGCTGGACAGAGGAGGAGACATGCCCTGTCCTCTCTACTTTCTGCTCTGAAATCTCCTGCCAGGGCTTCCCATCCACTGAACACAGGTCAAAGCCTGGGACACAAGCTGGCAGGTGTCAAAGTAGAGTCACAGAACAGAGCATGGGGCAGGGTAGATAGGATCTTAGGACAAACATTCCAAGGCCTTGGAGAATACAGGACGTGCATTTTATCCAGGATAACTGCATGGCCAGGTAACACAAACCCCATGGAACAGGAAGAATGTGTCCAAAGTAGGTTAGCCTGGCACTGCTTTGGAAGCTTTAACAAGGGAGGCCAGGAACTTTTCTCCTGGTTGCTGTCTGTCATGTTTCACCTCAATAACAGGACAGGCATTTTGAGTGGACATAACTCAGCTCATATAGCCAAGCAATGTTGGTACCTCAGCAGATCTGTGCCTGGCACACGACACTGTCCCCTGTCTGCCCTCAGTGTCTGTCTGTGGTTTATTTGGACTGTCTCATCTTCGGGCCTGTCAGTGTGATTAGAATGTTGCAGAAAGCTGTGATTGGATCCTGTGGGGAAGTTAAAAAAACAAAACATTATATCAACTGTCTAGTTAAGAATGAAAAAATAGAGCAGATGTGCTTTGGTGAATGTTTATTTTCTCTGGAAAAATAAATTCAGTTCATGCTTTCAGGCTCCCTTCTGGACAGTTAGGTAGTGAATTGAGAGCCAGGTAGTGACTAAAAATTTTCTTTCAAATAATGAAACTCTTTAAGGGCAAGTGTGTAATGTAATCTGTGATATGTGCCTAAAACCAACTAAGTGACCATTATGAAAGTCACAGTCTAAAATTCACAGTGTGGAGAGTCCTTTAACTGGATCTGGGCCACCCTGCCACATGGACTTCAAGGACTCCACTCTGCAGCTTTTCCAGAAGCCCTGCTACAAAAGAGAGGCTGTATGTGGTAAACACCTGGCCACCCACCTTCCCAGAAACACCCGGAACTCTTGATGTGGTAATAAGCACAGGTATACATAATGTTTCTTATAGTGAGTGTGGTGTTAATGCTATTTTTAAAATTATTTATTATTATTATTTGCTTAACAAGCTCCTGAGTTTTAGGTAGACGGTAGGCATTGGCTTTGCTTCCTACTGAGGACACTAAATGTCTCAGCTGAATTTGGTAGAGCCGTCATTTCTATTTATTTATTTATTGTCAGCCCTGTGTGTAAAATATCTACATCACTGCTTGCTCCATCAATCAATCATTTTACACTTGAAAAGGTCATGCTTCTCACATCAGGAAACTCTTGAGAAATCCTTGGTTATGATTTATCATCCGTTACATGTCCTGATAAGAGATTCTCAGGAAGCGAGGCCCATTAGTTTCTTGTAAGGTCATTCCTCTGCTGTCCTTTACAAATTGAGGACCAATAGTGCACACTTGAGGATGAAACATTCTTTTGCATGATTTAAAGAGAGCTGAATTAATGATTGGCATGTGGGTGGGACCCCAAGGCACTGGACAGTGGAAAGGCAATGGTAGCTTTTGTGTTCACATTTCTCCTCCAATATTTGATTCATGAAGATAAGCCTGTCCTAAAACATGTAATATTTTATTGTGTGATTATAGACATAGTCTGTGGTTGATTATAGAAATTTGGGTGTGTTGTACGTAAATGATTGTGCTCCCTTCCCTGAGGTTCTTAGGGATATTAATCATTACTGGCATGGGGAATTTATATATGTAGTGCATATATCTCTATATATGAATACAGTATTTGAAATAATATTCATTAAATTAATGTCAGAGCAACCATATCTATGTTTGCAACACTGGACCATGTTCAGTGGAAAGAACAAGCACTTTGGAAAAAAAAACAACAACAACAGAAAAAAAACCCAAGTACAATGAAGCCAAACAATTTCCTTTCATATCTGAGAAGACATTTTGAGGGAGATAAGTTTTGATTATATGACTTTTCTCTGATAAGGAAAAAAATCAGATATTAGTTCAGAGACAGAAACATTTAATATGTCTATTCAATTGCAACATCACATTATTTTCTGATTTAATAATCTCTACCACCTTAAATTGGTCAGTTGTATGTTTTCTGTTTTATTTATTTATTTTTTCTGGGTACCGTTTACCTCAAACGTTAATGTTAGTCAAGATCATTGATTGGGAAGCACTTGCTGTGTTTGTTCACAGGCATGTGGTGTTAGCATGATTGTCAGGAATGAAGCATTCAACAGGCAAACTCCTCTCCCTCACTTTCCAAGTTCTGTGAGTCTCCTGACGCAGGCTATCCTCGAAGGCTGGGACAGTTGATGAGAGGAAAAAGCTTGTGAAGAGGTAGAAGGTAATTGTACCTGGTTCACCTGGCCCAAATTTGCTGATCATGGGTCCAGAGTAGTTTTACCAATGGCATGGGCTGATTTGTTCTCCTCCTCCACATGTTTTCTCCCCAAGGGGCTCTTTCTGCAAGGTGCAACAGTAAGGCTGTTCAGCACTTGAACTCGATTTCTAGTCTGTAATAAGCTCACCAACATAAGGATTAAAAGTAGAAGCTTGGTTTACAATTGCAGTTCAAACCATCTATGCTAATAAGCCACAGAAATTAATCTGGAACTAATTTGGACTGTAACAAGAAAAGTAAGGTAATTGGAGTTTCACCGGGTGATGAAGACAGGTCAGTGTCTTTGTGGCTGTTTTCCCTTAGTATGTAAACCAGAGTTTACAGGCGGTTAGTTATTCTCTTTCACGTTCACAATTTCCTGGTTTGTGTTGCTTTCTTAGTCATGACAGTGACTGAAAAGAGTACAAAAATCTGTTTTTATTAAAGGTTTTCACATTTTAATGGTGTGTGGGGGCGTATGTGTGTACGCACATGTATGATGTGTCTATGTGCTTATGTGTGTGCACATGCAAGATGTGTGTGCTCATGTGTGTGAGTGCACATGTATGATGTGTGTGTGCTTGTGTGTAGGGAGGCATATGTAATGTGTGTGTGTGAGTGCTGTGTGTGTGCACATGTGTGATGGGTGTGAGCATGTGTGTGAGTGCAGGTACATGCATGCCACATCATGTATATGGAAGTTAGAAGACAGCATTGGTTGTCATCCTTGCTTTCTACCTTATTTTAGGAAGTGTCTCTCTTGGTCACTGCTCACAGAGTAGCTGACCCACAAGCTTCTCGTGGATTCTCTTGCCTTCTTTCTTGCAGGAGACATGGTGGGATTACAGAGGGGCTGCACCATCCTTAGAACTAAGGTACATATACCTGCATGGTAAGTGCTTTATCCCCCGAGCCATCTTCCCAGCCCCAATGCTTTACGATTCAAACACATTTCCCAAAATTACCTCATAATAAGGTCCTTAGGTTAGGTTTAATTTTAGAAACAGGATTTGGACCTCAAATTATAGGAGGGAAATTTGTTCTTTGTCCTCAGATATTTAAATTTTTCGTTGCTACTTATACTTGGTGAGCTAAATGTAAGGGGAAGGAGGTTTTTTAAATATTATGCACTAATTCAAATAATCTGAATCAGATTTTCAATTGGCCTTAGTGGCATCAGCTTGGTCACACTCCAGAACAGATTAATCTAACTGCTTTCCTCTAGAGAAATAGTTGTCCCTCTATTCACATGTCCCTTTCCCTTTTCATGTTCCTTGAAAGTGACGTGATACAGTCAAGTGAGGACTGGATTAGAGGACTGGAGAGTTACCTTTCAGTCTAGCCACCAATATTGACTCTCAATAAATCAAAATGCTCTTAAAATATTTAATTTTTATTTGTAAGGAGAGAGTGGAGGGAGGTAGGAGAGAGAGAGAGAGAGAGAGAGAGAGAGAGAGAGAGAGAGAAGAGAGAGAATGGCCAAGCTAGGGCCTCCATCCACTGGAAATGAACCCCAGATGCATGCGCCACCTTGTACATCTGGCGTATGTGGGTGAGTAGTGGAGAATTGAACCTGGGTCCTTAACCCACTGAGCAATCTTTCCAGTCCCCTCAAGTGCTTTTTAAAAAAAATATTTTATTTATTCATTTTCAAGCAGAGAAATACAGAGAGAGAGAGAGAGAGAGAAGGAGGGAGGGAGGGAGAGAGGGGGGAGGACCAGGGCCACCACCTTGTGGGTCTGGCTTATGTGGGTCCTGGGGAATTAAATCAGGGACCTTAGGCACTGGAGGCAAGTGCCTTAAGGGCCGAGCCATCTCTCCAGCCCTCAAATGCTTTTTGATTTCATTTTTTCTATTGGTAAAATGGGGTTATATAATTCAGCCTCTCAAAACTCACAGAATCTCAGATGGGCGCATGGATAAAAATTGAAAAAATGTATAAATGTATACTATTTAATTACTAGCTCTGGTCTAATACAAGATATTATGTATATGTGAAAAAATAGCCACACGGTACCAAAAGAAAAGGCTATATTTTTATTTTTTATAGAGCTTAGTCCTTACTATGAATGTTCTCAAGATTTGGAAAAAAACCATTTAATGCATTTTCTTGTGTGTTTAAAATAGAAAAGAACAGAAATCTGCATGCTATTGGTTTGATGAGCCAGTGAGTTTCTGCTTCTGTGATCAAGTTCACGGAGTACCTCTTAGAGGGTTGGAAATAACCCTCCACGGGAACATGGCCTTTCAGCAGCAGACGCAATTTCACACCCCCGTTATTACTCCTTGTGAAAGCTGCTGTCCCCCTTTCTTAGCTCTAGATCATTGCCTGACAGATCTGGCAGAAACAATAACGGGTGGGAGGACATGTATTTGTGGATTTTAGGTGATAGGTTGGCTTTCACATATTGCCACGTCTCCTTTTCCAGACTTGCCTTTCTTTTGTAAGCTCAACACCTCTTTTTAACATAATGATTAGATTCAAGGCCTGCGATTCAGTCAAGATGCAGTCACGGGTCACTGTATTCCTATTATCACAGCTGGGGCTGCAATCCCAGCTCGCCTCTTCCAGAACAGAGTACATTCATCTCAGCCATGCCATCCTGGGCAATGTCAGACACTCCTTGCATTCTTTCTCCAGGAGCTGGTCTCTTAAGGTTCTTTGTTTTTTATTATTTCAGAGCCCAGGAGGCATGTGTCAAATGTCTCTCTTGAATTGCTTATGTTTGCCTCAGTTCCAGCTGGATGTGATCCCAACAGCTAAGAAACAGAACACAAGAGGGCCTGGATTATCGACATGGAGACTAGAAATTTGCAAGGGTTCACATGCTCATCCAGTTTTCACCTGTCCATATGTAAAAGATCACATTCATGGTGATTACTCACAGCTCTGCGTTCAACACTGAAGAAATCATCTCTTCACAATGTTTATGTCTGTTAAAGCTAATAAAGACAATTCCTGGAGATTTGAGCATTAAAATCTAGTCCAGCCCTTGGAAACATGAGGTTATCTGAGTAATCATCAAAAAGAATGAGAAACAGGTACCCTGTTTGAACATAAATAATGAGGATTTTCCAGGTGCAGAAGCACATGCCTGTGATCCCTGCATTGGGAGGTGGTGGCAGGTTAATCAGAAGTTCAAGATCATCCTCTGCTATACAATGAGATGGAAGCCAGCCTGAGCCACATAAGACCCTGTATGAAAAAAAAAATCACCTTTTAAAACATTCTGTGGCTTTACTTGGGCTTAAAATCCAAGAGTTGTAGCTATTGGTTCAAGATGATTGTTAAAATATTATGTTCCTTTTTGGAAATTAGCATTCTAATATTGAGACAGAATAGGAGAGAGTTAGCTTATCTAGGCAGATTTCAACCATGGACTGAGGGCCAGAGGAAACCAGAGATGCCAAACACCTGATCTCCTCCTGGCACAAGAAGGAAAACTCCTAACTTGGACTAGAACTCATGTCTGATTGACACTGATCTACATTGACCCCTGCTGTCCATAGTGGAACATGCTGTGACCCCAGCACCAGCTATGGGCAGACTCTATGATCCATCCTCCAGATTTCGTAACAAATCAGATTTTTCTCCACCTACACGAATTAAAAACTATAAAGGTGGCATGCTGACATGTGTTCCTCGTCTTTATTCTGGAGTCTCCTTTCTGTGTGGCCTGAACTTTCCCCACGTGAGTCTCAGTGGGAAGGGAAACCTAATCCTGTTTCGTATTCCTAGTCTCCCCTCTCTCTGTCTCATGGTCCCTAATTTACCACTCTGGATTTGCCACGTGGGCGCTCTCACTTTTCCCTAGCCTCCCTCCATGGGAAAGCACCTGCCAATACCAAGAGTATTCCCCTCTTTTAAGCTCTCCCAGACTGTCCCTTAGATGTCACCTTCCCCAGGTTCGCAGCTCCTCTAAATCTTTCCTCAAAGCTTTCCACATGATCACAACCCCTTCTGATCTTTTCTTGGGAGCCTCAGTTTCCCTAGCCTTTCATGTGATCCCCAGCTTCAGTCTGGCTTCACTGTCAGAGTCTTGGTTTCTCTCTAACTTCCACTTTTCTGAAGTATGTTTTCCACATAAAAATGTCTCAATTCCCTTTAAATAAACTCCACAAATTGTGATTTGTCCTCTGGAAAACTCAATAATTCATAATTTGTCCTTCTTGATTTCATCTCTATTATTTTTCATTAAAGATTAGGAAAGAACCCAAAACTTGGGGTTCATAGATCTGGGGAACCTTCCTTGAACCCAAAAATTCCCTCATCAATATGGTAGGAGAATTTCCAGAGAGAAATCTGACATCGTATAAACACAGAATAGGATTGAAAGTCTAAGGTCTTGAGGGAAGTTTTGAATCATCTTTCTCTTTATGAAAACCAATAAAATAGCACAATGATTGAACATTTTATAATCTTAAGTAAATAAGTACAGTATAATTCTTTTCCAGTTGTTATTCAATAATCACTACAAATTTTTCCAGTATAGTTCATTTCCAGTTATTATTCAACTATCACTAGAAATTCTTCTGGGTCCTTGAAGTTTCAAATATATGACTGGAACTCATAGGCACGCTTTTAATCCCAACACCAGGGAGGCAGAGATAGGAGGATCACCATGAGCTTGAGGTCTCCCTTAGACCAGACCATATAATGAATCCCAGGTCAGCCTGGGCTGAAGAAAGACCCTACATCAAAAAACCAAAACAAAAAAGATACAGATATTATGTATAATGAGGTGAATTCTTTGGGCCTTTGTCAGATCTTCGAATCTTTATTACCATAGTGATTTCACAACTCTAACTCTTCTGGTACCATGGTCGTGCCAGAGACATATAAAGACTTGGATTAAAGTGATATGCCACCAGTTTATAGGACTTGGATTCTTGAATACTATGGATGTGCCTGAGCGGTTTCTCAGCTATTTTGTCTAGTAGGTAGGTTGTTCTGTGTAGTTTTACTGTGAGAACCTGAGGCCACCATTCCCCCAGACACTGGAGTGCTGTTGTAAGGGACGTGGTTACTGTGTACCAGCATCTTCCTGTCTTTCAAGGCCATGTCACAAAGGTTGTTATTCTTCCTCATCATTCATTCAATGTTACCTTGCACCCCTCCCCCAGTTTCCATCTGGTAGAAAATAATTCCAGTGGGGATGATCACATAGTTTACATGCAGACAAAGATATTGCTGTAGTTGCAGAAATTAAATTAAAGAGAAATTAATTAAAAAGAATATGTGCAGAGAGCAGACGGGGTAGGGGTGTAGCTCAGGGGTAAGAGTGCTTGGAACTTGGTTCAATCCTCAGTACAGAGAGGGAGAGAAGGAGATGATAATAGTTTCCAATTAAGTAGATATTTCTATGTTAGTTTTAGAGGGAGGCTAGGGAACTTGGCAGAGTTGCACAGAGGTAGGCAGCTTAACTAGAGCTTGAACTCATATTTTTGTCACTCGTACTTACCTGAATATGGAGATATCACATATTACTGGGCATATAAATATAAGGTTTTTTAAAAAAAAACCTGTAAATAACTGCCATCAACTGTGCAGGGTTGGGTATATTTGTACCAAGTACATTTTGGTCAGATTATGTGATAGGCTGCTCATTTAACTTAAGTCGCCTTGCTGTGAAGTCAATTCTGATTATTTATTTATTGAACCATATTATACATTCAGAAAATTACATAAAGTGGCCAAAGGGCTTTACATGTGCACAAAACAAGTAACCCGGATGGAGGTGCAGAGCGCTTGCAGTACCATGGGACCTCTGGTCCGTAGTGTTTCCTGCACTGCAGGCAGAGCTCTGAGCTTCCTCAGCATCAGGCATTGCTGCCAGATGTTGAAGGTCACCTTCATGGACTCAGAATGTCTACTCAGTAGTGTGTGGCTTTTTTCTTACCACACAAAGCTGTGAGTCCTTTGTATTTTGATGTGAGACAGGGGTGTATTTTCTGTTCTGCCGTTTGTTCTATCACCCGTTTATCAGTTCTCATGCTGACACTTGTCTTGATTTGTTGCTAGTATTTGTTATAAATGTGTTTACTATTGGATGGCCTTAGCATCAAGCCTTTCATGTTATTTGAAACGTCCTCATATCTGATCCTACCATCTTTGGCTTAGTCAAAACTTTTCACATGGTACTTTGAGATATAGCTCACTTGATGCACATCTCACTGACCCAAACCCAACACATCTACAGTTGCGCACCAGGATGAAAGCTAATGGCCAATATTACAGGTACATAACTAAGATGTTTTAAAACTAGTCAACTCACTAGTCTGTAGGAAAACCTAGAAAATAATGCCCATGGAGATTATAGGCACAGCCCCATAGATCCATTCTCTCCTTCCATTTGTTGAGCTCCAAGCTCCACTGGACTTCTTTCTGGCCTGTCATGAACAGTTTTAACCTCTCTTGTCAAACCATACATGTCTCGTGTTTTCTACCTTTTGGTTTCACTTCTTCATTGTCTCTCACCTAACACATTGGTTCATGGACACACACACACAGACACAGACACACACACAGACACACACACACACACACACCTAGTTCCCAACCACTCACCCAGCTTTTCTATAAAGTATCTATCTTAGCTCTGGCTGTTCCCTCTCAAGAAACCAAAGCCTCAATTCAAAACAAACCATAACATAATATGAACCAGATTTGGCTATTGTAATAAAGTTTCTATAACATTTTGGAAGATGTTTTCTCCTGGACACATAGTTGACTTTTCTTGTGAATTTAGCAAGGAATGGCTGGATATGTATTAGCTTTCTCATAGACTGTCAATAGTTTCTCAAAGTGGTTAAACCAAGGATGTTCCTTCCAGACACATATTAGAGTTTGTATTATTTATTGGTAAAACAATCCTCTTCATTTTAGTCATTCTTGTGAGGATTTTAATGGGATCTTATTAGGGTTTTAATTTGCATTTTTTCTCATAAGTAATGAAGTTGACTTTTTAAATATACTAATCAACTATTTTAACAATGGCTTTGCTCAAATTCATAGCCCATTTAGAAGACTCAATTATCACTTATTGATTTGTAGGAGTTCCTTATATATTCCAGACATGGATACTTTTCTGGTATGTGTGTGAATTGTATTTCCAAGACTTTTACCAGGCTTTTCTTTTTCAGTGCCTCATGTAAATAAAACTTAATATTAGTACTTATTAAATGTGTTTTATTTTTAGTGTTTTTATTCCTGTGTAAGAAATTTTGCCTACTTGAAGGCAAAAGTTTATTTTATTCCTCTATATTTTCTTTTAAAACTGTTTTTCAAATTTCCTTCATTTACAGAAACTTTAATATTTCACTTTCTTTTATGGAGCTGCTAATGTAAAATGAATGTCTAACAGTTCTGTTTAAGTAGTTAGGTACCAGCAATGCAATAAGGATTTATATCTTAAAAATATAACATACTTAATATTTAATTAACTTCAGTTATTTAGTAATAGGTTCTGTGCCTACTGTATAACATAGCCCCTCAGATCTTGAAATTGAATTACACACTAACACCTTCATACTCAGCCCCATGTTATTTTTTTACATAGTACTTGCTTTTTATTACAGAAACCAGTAAACACCTCATTTTGCAAAACTATGTGTAGAATGAAATGTAGCGTAATTCAGTGTTAAAAGTGCAAACAACCTGTAGCTGGCAGCTTGTGGGAATCTGAGAGTAGTTTTGTTCTGTTTCCTCAGAAATATAGAATTTCCCATGAGCTCTGTCATTCTTCTGCAACATTCAGTCTATGACACCTTGGCACAAAATTTAATTACATTATCTCTCCTTGCATATTAATACTCATAATCAACCTCAAGTGAATTTTTGTACCTAAAGAAAGATGGGTGTCAAGGTTAATTTCTTCTATATGGCTATGTATTCTAATATCACTAACTACAGTAAACCACATGGCCTTAGTTATGTGGGTCTGCTTCTGGGCTCTATTCTACCTCATTGACAATGTTTATATCAAGGACATACTGTCTTAATTACTATGGCTTTATAAAAGTCTTAAAATCTGATAGTGTAAAATTTCCATCCTTTTCTGCTTAAGATTGTCTTGGCTGCTTTTATGCTTTTGCATTTTCACCTAAATTCCAGAATCAGTTTATGACACTCTGTCAAAGAAGTCTCCTTTACTTTCCAATTCTATTAGAAGTGTCTGTTAAAGCCGTGGCTTCGAGCATGTGTCTGTGGGAAGAATGGATATTCATCAGCTCAGTCTCCATTTTCCCCCCACAAACAAACCCTCTTTAATTAACCAAGGATATGGTCTCTTCTTGGTGTGTGCTTCTCATCTTGAGATGGAAGAGAGAGAAGAGTCTGTCTCCAAGCTGGGTGCAGTGGCGCATGCCTTCAATCCTGCCATGTCCGGGTTCCTATCATTGGATCCAGCAAGAGGATTTCTGCAACTTCAAGGCCAGACTGGTCTACACAGTGTATTCAAAGCCAACCAAGGCTACATAGTAAGATCCTGTCTCAAACAAGACAAAAACAAAACAAATCTTCCTAACCCCAAAAATGTCTGTCTACAAATTCTTTCTTTTGTTTTTGGTGACATCATGGTGGTTAATATTGGGGGTCAGTCTAAACTGAATGTCTATTATATGATGACTCTGGGTCTCAGGTTGGGACTTCAGCTGTGGTCACCCTCTCCAGACAATCACTATGGCTCTGGCTCTTAGGTTAGGGTTCTAGCTTGTTGTAATCAGCCACATGTGCTGGGATGAATCTTCAAACCAGGCACAATTTGGGGGAGGAAAGTATTTATTGAAACTACAGTTTGAGGGGAAGTTCCATAACAGCGAAAGAGGCTGGCCCTCCTTCACAGATCCAAGCAAGGAGAAAAAAACCATAACCTACACCACACACACAATAGCAAACAGGCAGAAGGACCAAGGAGAGAATTTCTTCCCCTTTATATAGCCTTAGGGTGGGGTCTTTCAACCCTTCCCCAGACTTAATGGCTTCCAGAGTCTCTGGAATTTCCTTCCTATATTGCCCACACAGGAAAGGATGTTTATTTCTAGCTTCTTTGAGCTTCTTTACATTCTGCCCCTTGCTAAGAGGCTGCCTCCCAGTAAACATCCTCAGAGACCCACCCAAGATAATTAAAAAGATCAAGTTGACAACAAAACCTAACGATCACACAGCTGGACTTGACCTTCTCCGGCAGGAGCAAAAATCAATCCCAGGCTCTTTAGGCAAATTTTGTTCTTAAATTTAAAAGAACTAAAGGCCTTTCCCATGTTAACCTTTAAAAGCTACTGTTCTATTTTTTTCTGAGGTAGGGTCTTTCTCTAGCACAAGGTAACCTGGAATTTACTATGTAGTCTCAAGGTGGCCTCAAACTCACAGTGATCCTCCTACCTCTGCCTCCCAAGTGCTGGGATTAAAGGTGTGTGCTGCCATGCCTGGCCTGATCTATTTTTTAAATAAGACATAATTCCTTGCTTCCCCACATTGGTGCATAGAGAGAGAGAGAGAGTGCAGCTTTCATCATAGCCAAAATGTTTATAGTTCACAAGTATTTATCAGCATTAACTGTATATTGCACATGCCTATATTCTAGCTCTGTACATTAAACAGTTTGATTTAATTTAGATAGAAATTGTGAGTTCAGGGTTAATATTTGAGCTCTAGTTAAAAAGAAACAAGAAAACAAGAAGACAAAAAACTTAAGACCCTGGAAATATTGATCTCTATGAACCCCTGAGAGTTTTATTTTTTCAGCCATGGCTGTCTCATTTTCCATAGGATCAAGCTGAAGAAAGACATAGGTTTGCATCCAACTGGTAAAGCAACTCACAAACAGATGATATATATTTGGTGTGTGTGTGTGTGTGTGTGTGTGTGTGTGTGTGTGTGTGTGTGTGTGTGTGATATATACACGTGTGCACAGATGTGCGTGTCCTATGCACATGCATGAGGAGATTATCTGGTGTCCTCCTCTACTGCTCTTCTGTGTTGTTGCTTTCTTAATACAGAGTCTCTCACTGAACTTGGAGCTGCCATTTTTGCTTGTCATGGCTGACCATTGAGTCCTAGGAATTCCCCAGTCTCTGCTTCCCACTGGACTGAAGTTAAAGGCACGTGTGACTGTGTTTTGCTTTTTATGTGGATGCTGGGATTGAACTCAGGCCATCTCAGGCACTTGCGAAGCAAGAATTCTCATCTTCTCCTGGATGGCCTGTTGACAAATCAGTCATCTTACTCAAAAGAAAGCCCAAAATACTCCTCAAGTCTTAGATGATGGATCTTACACCTTGAAGGACCTTTAATGGGAGGCTCTCACTGGAATTATGATGCTAGTACTAACCCAACAATTTACATTTTGAGTTCTTGCAATTGGATATCTCTGGATTAGAAAAGGAAGAGAGAGATAGAGATAGAGATAGAGATAGAGATAGAGAGAGAGAGAGGAAACATTCAAGATATGTAGAGAGAAAGCAGAATAAACACATCATTTACTTCATTGAGCCCATTGACTTCAAAAGCTAGGATATGTTTCTTATGATTTGATTGTATGTATTAAAGTCTTGCAGTTGTTTGAGAAATCTGATCAATATCAAAACTTGTCAAAATTAAAGGAATGAAGTCATAGTTTTATTAGAAGTCCAAAAAGGAATGTATAAATAAAATAATCTCAATATTCACATGAATTAAGCTCGTTGTTTCTTTCCCCTTCTTCTTTCTTTCTTTCTTTTTTCTTCCTTCTGTCCTTCCTCTTTCTTTCTTTCTTTCTTTCTTTCTTTCTTTCTTTCTTTCTTTCTTTCTTTCTTTCTTTCTTTCTTTCTTTCTTTCTTTCTTTCTTTCTTTCTTTCTTTCTTTCTTTCCTCCTTCCTTCTTTTCTTCCTTTTTCTCTTTCACTTTCTCCTTCCTTCTCTTTCTTTTCCTTCTTTGCTCCCCTCTTTCTCAAGTACTCAATTCTTTCATTAAAAAAAAAACCCTGTTTAAATTTTGTTTGTGACAAAAATACCAGAATAAATCACCCAAAGGAGGAAGAATTTATGTTATCTCATAGTTTCAGATGTTTCATCTCAGAGCCCTCAGATCTACTGATTCTGGGCCTGTGGGGAAACAGAACACCATGGTGGCAGGAATATGTGGCCAAGGCTACCCATCTCATGGAAGACATTGAGCAGATAAAGAAGAAGGGACAGGAGATACTGAGCTTGAAAACACATACTGGGAAGGGACCTTTATCACTCTGCTAGTCCTCACTTCCTAGTTTCCAGAATTCCCAAAATAGTGCCACCAGCTAAGGAAACAAGCTTTAAATACATGAACTTGTTTTCCTAACCAAATCATAAAAATCCCCTTGCATCTTTCTAAATAGTTTTATGCTATTAACTAAGACTTGAAAGAATGTTTTTAGACAGGGTCTCAATTTGTAGTCCAGAGCGCTAGGATTACTGGCATAAGCCATCATATCTAGCCTTAAGTAAGATTTTTATTTGATTAGTGGTAGTCAATTTTTTTTTATATTTATTGTCCATAATGAGTTACATTATTTAGTGGGCAAACCATGCGTTGTTATCCCGAATTCCCCAATCCCCCCCCTCCCCATCCCTGATCAGTTGATTAAGGATTGTGGCACGGATTAACAAATACATTATTTTGGGGGGAATTACTTAGACATTTTGAAAATTTATAATTTCATATGTTTTAAAAAAACCTCTGAACAATCTGACCTGAGTTTGATTTGAACTGTGACCAGCTGAGATCTTCCATTTCTTCATCATGATGTTAGAAAGTGTGTGTTTATATTTGTTTTGTGCTGGAGATCTGAGTTGCTGATTATTCCTATGTAAATGGAACAGCAGGAAATCATCACTTTCACAGAGCAGATAATCCATATCACTGAAATTTATATGGTGAGTCAATGTCATTTTCCAGAGACTAAACCAGAAAAAGATGAAGGGGCTTTCTTGTCGAATTGAAGATTACAAATTGCCACTAATAAATTTTCTTTTAAGATTTGCTGTTTCATAATTTGATGATTTGAAAATAACAAAAAAATCTGTACAGGCATTTGACATATGTACATATTTTTAAAAGTAGATCTTCCTTAATTTACAAGGGAGATCAATGTTGAATATCAATAACCATCCCTACTGCAGATTATTTGTGTGAGAAATTAGAACACTGATTTGGGATGCTGCAGTTAGCTTCCCTCTGTTGGCACAAAACACCCAACCAGAAGCAGCTGATGAAGAAAAAGGTTTATTTTGGCTGCTAGCTTTGAGGGGGCAGTTTCATCATGGTGGGGAAGGTTTTTCATAGCAGCCAGTCAGCTCACGTCTTTCTATATTAGCAGCAGGGAGAAAGCAGCAAGAGTGAACTAGCTAGCACTGGCAAAGGGGGCTGATTATAAAATCCCAAGGCCTGCCCCCAGTGATACACTTCCTCTAGCAAGGCTCCACCTCCCAAAGGCTTGACCAGCTAGGGATTGAACTATGAGGGTTAATCACAAACACACAAGACTCTAGAGGACGTTTTACATTCAAATACCCATGGGAGGACTCTCAGATGGGTGCCCTCACTTACCTTTTCAGTTAGAATGTACGTATTTTCACATAAGAAGGTCCTTAACCACTTTTATGAAAGAACTTTCTTTAAAAGAGTGCTTGAAATGATTTGAAAATTATCTTGAGAGGAATCATTACCCTTAAAATAATTGAACAGAGGGAACTCAATTCAATAATGACTAAAAATACTAATGAGGACCCCAAATTCAAAACTATTTTATAATATGTTGATTTTATTGCCAAGTTGAAAGGAAAATTGTCCATTCCAAATATTAGCACAGACATGTGTGTACACACGTGTCATACATGGAGATGCTCTTCCATTGTACTTCATCCTGTATTCATGACAGTTATAACAATGACTTTGTAACATATGTGTGTATGAGTGCACTTGTCTGTGTGTGTGTGTGTGTGTGTGTGTGTGTGTGTGTGTGTGTGAGGGCCAGCAGACAATCTCAGGCATCATTCCTCAATTACTGTCCACCTAGGTGAAGCATTGTCCTGGATCAATAGAAATAACATAATTAACATATAATGATATATAATATAATAACATAATTAATAACATAATAACATTTCTATTGTCTCATTGTCTTGGAACCCACCAAGTAGGCTGGACTGACTAGCCAGCAAGCTGCAAGGATCTGCCTGCTTCTGCTTCTGCAGTGTTGGCATTACAAGTGTGCATCACCACAACTGGAATTTTTTTTTATGTTGGTTCTGGGGATCTAATTGAGGTCCTCATGTTTATACAGCCATTACTTTACTGACTGATATCTCTCCAACTCCAAGAATAACTTTCAGTAAGATATACTTTCTTCATATTTAATGAAGGTATCAGCATTGCCTATGCTTAACTCGTGTTGTATGATTAGAAATGAGATCCATAGCGACACAAAATTTGTCACAATGCTGGAAAAATAGTATAATTACTCTCTGGTGACATACATGTAGAAAAGCACATAAAACTCAGTTGTTCAGCTTGTATTAAGAATGAAAAAGTCCTACAATGCAAACTTCCAGATATAAAATGGCCTTGATATTCATGACTTCACAGTGTCTGATAATAATACACAAAGTGGGAGGAAAGATGATGACACTGAAGAAAACAGAGACTAATTGAGAGGGCGAAAGTTATGAGGGAGTCATAATGGTTTGTTTTCAATAATTGTGGAAGCTATCAATAAAAAGTTAAAAAAATAAAAAAAGAATGAAAAAGTCCTATGAAATACGAGAGAGAGAGAGAGAGAGAGAGAGAGAGAAAACTAAAACTAGTTTTTTTTCTATTCTGAACTTTGGCAGGACAATATAATTGCAAGTAAAAGATACTATCTATGTAGACTAAGTGAAGATTGCAAATCTGAATATAAATGTATCATTCTCTTTCTCACATTGTTTGAAAAGTGAAAGATTGTGATCATATCCACCATGTAAACATCTCTAAAAAACACATCACTTTTAATATTTAAAGGAAGATAAAGCAGAATGGAAATAGTACCCCATCTCAACGACTGTACATTAATACATATAAGGCTTGCACAATGCACATGTTCAGATACACTGTCTACTGTCAATAAGAGAACATTTCTATAACAAAAATTTGCACAGATAGTACTTTCTGGGGATCTTTCCAGTTACAAAGTTAGTTAACATTGTTATTTTTATTCTTTAAATATGATTACATTTATAAACTTCAAGTTATTATAGCTTTAGAAAAAGTTCTGAGGTCCAAGAATAAATGCATATTCAAACCTGGATCTTTGGGTTTTTTTTTAAAATAGTACACAAGTCAATCTTTGCTAATTATTTTGAACAATGATTTACTAGGCAATAAATCTTGAACATTTACAAAATACACATGTGATTTTTGAAATATGAATAGCATTTTCATTAATGATTAAAAGTTGGCTCCTCTGATTGTACTTTTTGATCACTTTTATTATTTTAAATGAGGTGTATAAAATTTTTATATTTGTTAGAAATTTGCAGACAGTATAGATAACTCCCTATATATAAGAACTTTCTGTGTTCCCTATTAACATCTACATTAGTGCTATCCTTTTCTGCTAATAACTCATGAACCCAAAACTGACACATCATTATTCACTCAAGTCCATACTTTTCTGGACAATTTTTAAAAACCCAATTTCTTTGTTCTCTTCCTGATTCCCTTCAGGTAGCCATGTTAAATTTAGTTTTCATGTCTTCTTAGGCTCTTCTTGGTGATGACAGATTCTCATACTTCTTGGCTTGGATGACCTCTCCAATTTGATGAGCTCTGGCAAGGTATATTATAGAATGCCCTTCTATTGGAATCTGTCTGAAGTCGTTCTCATCACAAAACAGGGTTGATGTGTTTTGAGAGGAAGATCACACAATATAGTGCCATTTTCATCACGTGACATCAAGGGCAGCTTCTATCGGTGTGATTTATGATTCCTGATCTTAACTTTAATCACTTGAAATAGGGTTTATTGGGATTGGTTGTGGCAAAGATACCCTGTGCCTTCACTTTCAACGCTATACTACACTGCACTACAGAGTATACTAAACTTTTTGGAAGGAAGTAACACTCTATGCATTATATGGGAGAATTCTTATGTGTTCTTCCAAAATTGTCTCAGGTTTTGGGGTTTCGAAAATAAGGGTGACAGCCTGATGTTTAATCTCTCACGAATCTCTTCTCCAACATCCATCCATAAGATGCACAGGGGAACAAAGAAAGACATGTGAAATCTTTGCATGCTCTGTGACTAGCAGATTGGTAATGTTATTAAAGCCTCCAAATTCATGATCTTGTACTTAAAAATACCCTTAGGACATCACCAGAAAACTCTTAAATTTGATAACTGCTTTCTCCAAAGCAGCAGTTTAAAAAAAATTGAAATACAAAAAAATCATTAGCTTTTCTATATAGCATTAGTGAACATGCCAACAAAGAAAGTGAAATAAAAATCTCATCCACAATAGTTTAAATACACAATAGCTTCAGGGAGGAATGAACCTAACTATGGAGACAAAGCTACAATGAAAACTTTAAGACTTTGGAGAAAGAAATTAAAGAAGAGACTAGAAGATTGGAAGACCTTCCATGCTCATGGATTGACAAAATATTGGAAAAATGCTTATATTACCAAGACTTATTCACATTGTCATGAAATGGAACCAGTCTAGTTGTCTATGGACAGGTGACTAGAGAAAGAAAATGTACTATGTATATACACAACGGAATTCTATGCAGCAGCAAAGAAAAATGAAACTATGACATTTACAGGAAAATGATTGGAACTGAAAATTATTAAAGGGATAAACAAGACTTATAATGACAAGAATTGCATGTTTTCTCTTATATCACACACACATATGGTGCATTTATACATGTGTGTGAGGTGTCAGTCATCAGGAAATTAAAAAGGAAATCTGGAGAATGAAGGACAAGATCTTAATGAAGGGATAAAAAGAGAAGTCAGTTGGATAAATCTGAACTGAAAGTGGGGAAGGGAAGTATGTGGTAGACACAAGGAAACCACCCAGAGAGGGAGATTGGGGATGATTCCCACACAACTACCTACATCATCGATAAAGGGAACTGATTAATAAAAAGCAGAATTTCCATGCTGCATTCTCTAGCTAAGGACTTTCACTATGAGATAAATAGGAGTAGAGGTAAAAATAGATTTAATGCAGATTTTATATGAAGCCTTTGTAAAAGTAAGAAAGTGCCAATAGAAGCTTTTCTTTTCTATTCTATTCTTTTCTTTTTTTAAAAAGTAGGGTGTCACTCTAATCTAGGCTGACCAGGAACTCATTCCATAGCCCAGATAGCCCAGGCTGGTGTCACACTCACAGCGATCCTCCTACCTCAGCCTCCCCACTGCCTCAGCCTCCCCACTGCTGGGATAAAAGGCATGACACAGCTGGTTAATAAAACCTATTGCATTTATTAAAAGTCTTTTATAAAACTGTTATATATTCTAAGGCATAGAGTCTAAATGGAGTAACACGTTGTAATAAAAACACTTAGCATATGAAAGAAAAATGACAATAAAAATAACAGCAATAGATAAAAGCTGTTCAAACCAGAAATATAATAAAATCACTGTGAATGATCAAAAGACAGGAAACTATGAGTTGATTAAACTTGCAAAAAAAGAAGTGAATACAAAATCATATTGTGAACGTATACTAAATTAGAAAGAGCCTACGTGAATTTGAATCCAAAGGAAAATTTAATAAAGGGCATTGATGAAAAGGAGAAAAAAAACTAAGAAAATAAGAGTGATATGAAGAAACAAAGAAGAAGAAGAAAAAATATGACTGATATATATCAAAGATCTACCACACATATAATTGAGGTCTCTGGAATAGAAAATCAGAACAGAGAAACAGAGCGACTCTTCAACTCTATATCCAAAAGGATTTCCAGAAATTATAGAAAGTCAATTCTATGCCATGAAAACTTTTATGAGAAATAATCTAGAAAATTTACATTTGAGAGATAGCTTATTAAAACAATCATGTTTTAGTAACAAAAATAAATTTTTCAGAAAGTACAAAGATGAGATATTGGATTTTTAAAATTTTTTTAAAATTTTTTTCTTTATTAAGCAGAGAGAGAGAGAGAGAGAGAGAGAGAGAGAGAGAGAGAGAGAGAGAGAGAGAGAGAGAGAACCAGGGCCACCACCTTGTGGGTCTGGCTTATGTGGGTCCTGGGGAATTGAACTTGGGGCCTTAGGCACTGGAGGTAAGTGCTTTAACCACTAAGCCGTCTCTCCAGCCCAGACATTTGATTTTTTACATTTGACACATTTGATTTTTTTCTTTTTTTTATTTTAAATATATATTTATTGTCCATAATGAGTTACATTATTTAGTGGGCAAACCATGCGTTTTTATCCCGAATTCCCCAATTCCCCCCCTCCCCATCCCTGATACAACATGGAAAGGAGGATGGCAAAGAAGCAGCATTCCTAAGAAATTATGAGAAAGTGTGTATTAAAGATAACATATCTGGTCTAATGGTTCCTCTTTCATCAGGGCACACTTCTGAATATGCCACAACTCAGGGGACTCCATGCATGACTGACCTCCCAAAGGTTTTTTTTTTAATTAGAGGAGAATCTTCATATAATAAAAAATAGCCAAGACATCATTGGAAAAAAAGTTGAGAAGTTAAAAAGAGTGGGATCATGGGTAGAAGAATTATGTTTATAGATTTTACACTATATGTCTGACAAAGAAGAAGGAATAAAACAAAAGAGTGGGAGAAAGAAGATTATAAACACAGAAGAAAATAGTTTTGATTGCTTTATCATAAAATTTTGGAATTAATGAATAGTATTGAACTCAACATATGAAATAGTAAAAAGAGAAAGTGGTAATTGGAGGCTAATAAAACATGACTTCAAAATTAACTACTAAAATGAAAATGAGGGCTCAAATCTCCAGTAAAAAAGAATTTTGAGAAAAATCAACAAAGGTACATTATGTCTAATATACATCACAATTACATTAGACAACATGAGTCTGGACCGAGAGTAAAAATAGAAGTCACATTCATAAATGTTTGCAAGCCTAACTTGCATACTAAAGAATCATATTCTAAAACAAAATCCAAGGCCATGCTCTGAGGCACTTTAAAAATAAAATCTAGTGATTGATAGATGGAGAGTTGGACTCTGTCCTAGACAGCTCACATTGCTGGGATGAACCTCCAAACCAGACACAATTATGGGAGGAAGGGTATTATGGAAGCTACAGATCCAGGGAAAAGTCCCATAATGACAAAAAAGGGTGGCCCCTTTTACAGTCAAGAAGGGAGAGAAACCACCACCCAAGGCAAACACACAGCAAAACAGCAGGAACTCCAGCAGCACACAGATTGCTCTCTGTATACATATATCTGGATGGTGAATCAGATCCACCATCAGAAACTCTTAGGGCTGAACTCTAGGATCCACCCATAGTGACACCTCCTCCAGCCAGGCAGCTGGAGGAAAGTCTTTGATAAACTTCTGAATCTATAGGGGGACATCCATTCAAACTACCACAGACCAGCAGTTACCTGTGCTTCATGCTCATACATGATCCCTGCTCCAATTGATTCTCTAGATGCCATGTAAACAGCTGAGTGTGCCTATGTGTGCCTGTAACTTCTGTCTTGCCAAAGGGAGCAGGGATCATGGGGTTTCCCAGGCGCACAAGGGCTCACAAAAAGAGTAAACTCTGGTATCAGTAAGAGATTCCAGCTCCATGGAGAACTGGCAGATGTTATAGAATCCCTAACATTGTGCTCAGGCCATTATAGGTAAATGCCACCCACCATAAGGTAATGCATGCAGAACTGCAAGGAAATATACACATGCATACAAGACATATCATCCCCCCACCATATACTACATTACCTGTAAAACCAATCTAGCGATTTCAAATGATGCAGAGACCAAAATAAAACTATCAATTTACTTGAAACAATAAAAGAACAAGGGCTATGATTTTGATACTATTATCAAGTAAAATTCTAGCAATATTTAATAAGACAAATAGTTGTGTTAGATGCCATAATCTTCATTGAAAATGTAACAGTTATGGGATTCTATATATGAAACAGATTATCAAATACATATATTATGAAAGATTTGTAAATTACAAAGTGAAACAGATAAAACGTATTAATATAATAGTACTCTAAACATCTCACTTGTGATACAAGATAGACAGGTAGACAAAATATAAATAAGAATAAAAGGGTACTAAGCAGCACAATGAGATAACAATTTTGGATAGATATTGGAAAGAAGACAATGAGGAAAAAATGTTCAAAACCCCCGAACTTATACTAAGCCTAGAAAAAACATCTACAATTTGCATAAATAGAAATGTTACAAATTACCAGTTCTGATCATAATCTTTTATTCTAGAAATTAAACATAAATTTTAAAAGGGTTAGCTTTTGTTTTACCTGTATTAAGGTACTGATGGGGTCCAGTGTATTCTAGATGCCTGAGGGACACTGATAAAAAGATGGAGACAAAGCTTGCATGCAAGTACATGCCACAGCCCTTCTCTCCTCCAAGTGAAGAGCAAGTGGGCACAAAACCTCAAGCCTCATGTTCTCTATGGGGGAGGGAAGGGGTTTAGTCCTGGATGCAGTATCCCAATGGTAATGTAGGCTACGAAGACAGAATTCATGGGAGAAATACTAAAGAGAAATGGAACTGAAATGATGGCAGAAATGAAAGTTTCAGTAAATCGAATATATCCAGAGGCATTGCCTCCCGGCTGAATACAGTTCCTACTGGGAGAGAACAGCAAACCAAGAAAGGAGCAAATGTGCAATGAAGGAACCTGGGCCTGGGGGAGTCAATCAACAGCCATTAAATTTGGCCAAATATTCCACTCAGTGAGGGGGAACCTTTGATTGGAAATGGGGATTTAGGGCAAGATGCACCAGATCCCATACTCTTGGGCTCCCAAGAAAAGATGCACTATGCGAAC